>JAQGBB010000442.1:0-19622 GCA_034691745.1 Prismatolaimus dolichurus
CCTGCTCCTATTGCTAGCCAACACAGAAGTATAGTACGCTAGGCTATTTGGAATTAAGATCCTCGCACATGTTACTAGGCTTTGCACCTGGTCTATTGCGCACTAAAGAACGAACCAACACCAAACGCGTTACCACACTCACTTGTACCTCCATCGAAGCGCGCTCAGCTCGGCTCTGTCGGACGTCGAATTTCGTTGCCTATTGGCGCATTTCCCGTTTTGCCCGGTCCACCGGCGGCGCTTTCTGCTGCGCACCGTCCGCGCACCGGTAGTATGACGTCACTCGAGGGAGCTGGACTTGGCGGCAGCGGTGCGGCGTCTTTCTCGGCTGCTGGAGGTTTCGGCCAACAACAACCTGTTGGGTATCAGGCGTCGACGAGTATCGGCGGCAGTCGGAGCTTGTCAGGCGTATGTACTGTCTGCGTAGCTTTCTGTTTAGTATTTGCAGGCTTAGCACTTGTGTTTTGTGTAGACCCCTACCCCGCAGGTTCGACCACCTGCGCAATGGATTGTCGATAAGCAGCGGTGGGAACCGGTGTTTATCGATGCTGATCGCGATCGGGATGGACTTGTTAATGGCGCTGATGTGAAGCATCTTTTCTTGCAATCGGGATTGACGCAGAACTATTTGGCTCATATCTGGTACGATGTCTGCTCGTTGGGGATGGGGGAGTTGTTCTTTTGAGTTGGGCTGGGGGCGGTGCGCAATTATTCGATTATTTTGTAACGTGTAGCGCGGAAATCGATAGTTTAAAGACAAAGTGTTAGCATGGAATAAACGCATGTGAAGTGTTAAAATCGGGTCGAAGTGAAGGGATTTTTATGGAATTTAATCGAGTACGAGTCCGATCGAAGCAGAGAATATTCGGAGATCAATATATTCTTGGGATGAATTGTGAAGACTGCTGTACGGTGTTGGTTTTTACTGCTAACCCAAAAAGTGTATCGATTGTTCGATGAAAGCTTTTCGAATACAAGCATTGACCTGTCTTCGGTCGATTTTTACTTCAGTTCCGAGTTTGTTGCCCAGTGTTCTTCGTACAATGTGTCCACGTAGCTCATGTATGTACTGTACTTGTCTGACTTAATAAAAGGTGCTTTGGCACCGCACTTTACCTTACCTTACAAGGTCACTTTCCCGCTTTGCAGGTCGCTCTGTGATATCAAGCAAACTGGCATGTTGACACTTGAACAGTTCGCTCTTGCGATGCACCTCATTGAGCAAAAGCGGGCCTACGGGCTGGAACCGCCTTCTGCGCTTCCCCCCGATCTGGTACCACCGTCGTTTAGGCCGTCACCTGCTGGCATGACCGATATGGGAGCGCAGGTTGGGGTGAGCAATGTGTTGTGCTGTTTAGTGTCACATACAAGAGACATGTGTGTACTTACATACTAGACGGGGACGCTCATAGGGGTTGAGCCAAAATGAGTCAGTCGTTAAAATTTCGTGTATACTTTTTACTGTTTACGTGATTTTTTCGTTTTGGCGCCGAAGTGGTCCAGGGTTGTAGTAGTCGATGAGGGGTTCAACTAGACTATTTTTTTGCTTTTCTGTATTCCCACACAGTAGGGGGCCGCTAAAGTTCTTTTTTGGCTCCGCCCAAGTAAATCACGTATGGGCACCCCTGCCAGGTATTATTGCTCTTTATTGTAAGTGCGTGTGCGACAGGCAATAGGGTTTTTGTTATACGGTTTTGTAGGAAAGTAACGACCTATTGGGTGGACTCCTCGGTGTGTATGCTGCGGCGGGACCGACGTTGCAGCCGACTGGAAACAAGGAAATCGATGCGGTGACGAAAGAGCTTGAACAGTTACAAACGTGCGTAGTTGTTTTGTTTTGGAACATTTCTGTACTGTACTGTATTTGGCGACTGCATAAGTTAGGTAATGATGAGGGGTTTTAGTGAGAAACGTCTACTTGACACTAATGTTCACCAGTTGGAAACGGACTTGACGGTGAAACAATCGGAGATCAAGAATCTCGAAGTGGAGTTGAACACACTCGATGCTACTGTCAAGCAGATTGAACGACAGAAGGGAGAGGCGCAGCGGAGACTTGATGAACTTGATGCACAGGTGGGTGCACAATCTGGGAGAGAAGTTTTTGTTATAAAGAGCAGTGGAATATTTTGTGGGCTTTTGTGTTTAGCGTCTTGCTTTGCAACAGGAGTTGAATGACTTGCGCACGAAATTAGACCTCGATGTTCGCGAGGTATGGAAGATCGTTAGACCTTGACACAGTCAAGTTGTGCTGAAACTTTTTTCGATTAGGTCGAAACTCTTGGCAAACAGATCGACCACTCTGCTGCGTCTTTAAAAGTATGGCGCTTCTGTTCTGTGTGGTGCACCCACAGTACTTACTGTACGTGTATTTCTCGTCTTGCCAGGAGCAAGAGGAGGAACTGAACAATCGACGACAAGCTCTTCAATCGTTACGCGATGAGGAAAGCAAACTTGAAGTGAAGGTTCAAATGGGTCGCTCTAGTATGCAGCAGGCTAGTCAACAGAACGCACTTGTTGAGCAACAAGCAAAACAGGTGGGGAGTACGTGGATGTGTGCGATTGCGATCGAATGGTGTACTGTGCGCAGATCGCTTTCAATGTGGAACAAATGAGGGCGCATACGAGTGCTCTTTCGAACAAACTTGGCGAGTTGGACGCGTTTGTACGATTGGAGGATCAGTCGGCGGTCGATGAGTCGTTGCTTGCACGTCTACCACCGGTTAATCTTATGCCGGTAGGCACTTTAGTGTGGAGTTATTGGACTGCATGTGTGTTGAGTGACGGGAAATGTTTTTGCATTTGCAAAAAGAATGTAGTGAGGAATAGAAAGGATGCATATTGGGCAGAGGGAAATTATCATTCGACGAAAGAAGTTAGCGGACGGTGGGAGCAAGTTTTCTGCTTGGGTAGACGCCAACTTGCCAATGCAATGAACCGAGAAAGGGATGGCGAATGATTAGACACTGAGACAGCGCATTAGACAGTGAGCGTAGAAAGTTGGTGAAGCATCAAACAGGGTTAGTTACGGAGGCTGGTCGCGATCAGCGAGTGGGTTGATTGACGCTTACGTGTAATACATGAGGGATATGCCTAGCGCTATCGATGTAGTGTATGTGTACGTGTGGGGATGGACCTGAGTTGCATATAGTACACTTGTGTGCTTTCTATTTTGCTTAGTCCAAATACTTGTGTCTGTTTTGTTTCGTTTCGTGACGGATGCCTTTCGCCTTGCTTGCATGACGATTGATGTGCATTGTTCCTTATGTTCCTTTTTCCTGTGTGCGATCGATCGATGTGTTTATGCATATAGTCCATTCTCGTTGCTTCTGTCCGCGTTTCTTTTGGTTCTTGCAGTGCTCGTTTCTCCTTTGTAGCGTTCTGCGGGGGCAACGAATTTTAGTTCTTTGGGTTCACCTGGTGCTCATTTTCGTTCACCTCGTGCCGGACCTATCGTTTCGAATGCTGTGCGCAGTTTTCAGCCAAGGGTAGAGAGAAGGAAGAAAGAATACGTTGGTGTAGGACGAGCAGATGTGCTTAGTTGTGGGAATTGTAGGAGGTGAACCCCAATTCGTTTGCGTTCACGCCGCAACAGCAGACGGATGGATTCTTTGCGGAACCGTTTAAAAGTGGTAGGTGTCTTGTTTGGTTGGGAGATGCGATGGACATTCGGCGTTTTAGCTGATGCGTTTGCATCGAATGGATTTGGAGGAGGCGATCCGTTTGCGGGACATGACCCGTTCAAGGATGGAAGTGTTGGAGCTTTTGCGGTAGGTTTCAATGTGCATGCCTTCGTGTCGCTGCGAGTATTCATGTTACTTTGTTTTTCGGTATGCCATTGCTATAAGGTTTGGCATGGCGAGCCCGATTTTTATACATACTCTTTTGACTGCACAATTTTTATACATACTCTTTTGACTGCACAGTTTTTATACATACTCTTTTGACTGCACAATATTGCTGCTTGCTTGAATTCGCTAAATTCTTATAGCACTGGCAGGGGATTACGGCAGATTTTTATAAAGTTACAAATGGCACCACTACATGATGTTGATGGACTCGCTTGTATATGTTAAGGATGACCCATTCAAAGCGCACGATCCATTTGCGTCTTCAACGTCATCGAGTAGTGGATTTGGAGCCTCCTTTTCCGACCCCTTTTCTTCATCAAACGTACGTTTTCTCATGTCCACGACCCTTTCAACTATGTATTGTACATTATTTAGTCCCCATGGTTTGTCTTTTAGAGCGATCCGTTCAGCGGAAGAAGCCTGGCGCCATCGGGCTTCGAGACTGGCGGAAGTAAAGGCCCGCCGGCCAGACCTCCACCTCCGGGAAGCGGAACGGCAAAGAAACCACCTGGCCGTCCTGCACCGCCGCGTAGTCGACCGATGACGCCGAGAACGCCTGAACCTCTTGATCCGTGGGGTGGGGCGACGACACCGTCGACGGCTGAAGGGGCTGCAACGTTTGATAATTTTGCTGATTTTTCCCAGTTCTCTTAATCGTGAGAGGAGGTGGAAAGAGGGCTATTGTGTTTGTGGGATTGGCGATTTTTTCGACGATGACTGATTGACGATTTTTTAAACTGGAGTCGAGATCTTTATGATTTGAACTGATTAAGGTGCTTGTTTGTCTTTGTGCTCGTTTTAGAATATTTCTAGCTTGTATCCTTGTGTCTCGGTCTCCTTCTCATTTGAGTGGAAGCGGTCTACGCACTTGTTTGTTTGTGTGGTACAGTTGTGCAAGGTGTGTTTCTTCATGCTGTCTTCTTCGCGTGTGTACGCGATGGTTTAAGCAGTCGGTTACCATGTGCGTGGGCCTACTCTGCTGGCTGTTAAGCTGGAATGAGATGACGAACTTCTATTACAGGCGCAGTGTTAGCTTGCCTTGATTTATATCCCCATTATTTGCTAACCGTAGGTCTACTCGATCTACGTGTTTCTACTGCATGTAAATAGATGTGTTGGTTAGCCGACATTGTGTAGACTGTAGTACATGCTCTACTTAATGTAGAGACTTTGTTCGGCCGTCTGCTCAGTCGCTGCACAAGCGAAAGCTCATGAATCAAACTGTAATACATGCAGTGTGGTTGTTTCTAGTGCTATGCTCTGCGTAATTTCGCCTGTCTAAATAGGATGCATCTCCGGCTCGTCTTTAGTGGCGCTTCACTTAGCTTACTCGAGCGTCAGGAATAGATGTGCGGAGTTGTGCGTGTGGACATCCCTTAGCATTCCACGCGGTTTCTCCTTTCTTGGTCGTGCGTACAACGTTATCTTTCTGGTCCTAGTTGTGACTACACGGTGTGGCTATGAGGGATTTGTGCTTCGTGGCTGAGCTTCATTTTGATACGTAGTGTATGGGCGTACTGTGTTTGGAATATATTGCCGACTTGCTGCGCTATTGTGAGTATTTAATCGAACTGATTGACGAATAATGGACGTTTATCACTAGTGGATGTTTATTGTACATGTGTTTTTCATTATTGGATGGCATCTTTTTAAAGTCGTTCGTCTTGGCATCTGCGTCAGGCGTGAGGGCAGGATGCGGTTCTTCTGGGTAGGCTCTGCCTCGAGGTGTGCCTCCCGGTCGGAGGAAAATCTTTACAACGTACTTGTTTTTGAGAAATTTTTGACCTTTTTTGGCAAAAATTTTGGGTTTTTTGGCGAAAAAAACCGGTTTTTCCGGGTATACCGAAAATGGTTTTAAATTATTAACCCCGCTCCTGAGAAATTTCGCTCTTTTGCCTCGTGTACTCGTGCATGCATGGTCGATCGAACTCAAACCCCGTGTTGTGCGGACTTTGCCTATGTCTAGATGTCAGTGTTTGGCGATATTTTGGTCTACTCGTGTCGTGAATGCGTGGCAATATTTTACTACATACGCGACGCTAATGATTTGATTCTCTTTCTCTATTTCCGTCGTCTTGGTAAAGTTTACGGTGATTTGTTATGGTTTTAAATGAGCGGGCACTGGCGGTGTCTAAAGCAGGCATGACTGCTCCTTTCTGCCCTGCATGGCGCCCTGTTACAGAGCGTTGACTCAAAGTGGAACTAAATACTGATTCGCATTTCTCACGTACTTCTCACGTGAATGAGAAGCTATTCTTTACCTACCCACGCTTGCAGGGGACTGCTATTGCTGACACTACCTACGTCATTGGTCGAATGCAACATGCGGACGTCATTGAACATTATCCCCGAGGGGTGCTGCATCTTTTATTGCTGCAAAATGAGCTACGTACGTACGAACAGCTTCACGACCGATTGTTTCGCGGAATAGGTAGAAAGCACGAAAATTCCAGATTGCTATATATTACACCAGGGAATGGCGTTCTCGTACTGACATCAATGTATGTAGATAGCACCACTGTTGTGCAACATACAATGCGTACGTACGTAATTAGAAATAGCCTGCGTACCTAATTATGTACTGGGAACAGACGAAAACATGTACGACTATTCCGCACAAGTCACTGTCCATTGCATGGAAATTCCGTTTACACTACTATCATTTTAATTTCCCGTCCACCCGTCCCTTATGAGCACGTGCTGGTCAATGGGCAGTGACATCTGACCGATGTGATAGCTTCAGCACTGCAGTCCTGTCGTAGACAAGTTCTTCGCAATCACTATCTCCGCACACGCGTTGAATACACGATCGACGTTTCTCGTATCCGTTGCTGTCGTGAAGTACATGTAGATCTGCTTGGTCGAAGGAGATCGCTTCTCGAATTCGTGCTTCACCTTTTCCTTACACTCATCGAGTGTTTTCTTTCCTGCAGGATTCGCAGATTACAGTGGTTTGGGAGGAGTCCAAGCCAACCCGTACAATCCCAAAAAGAACACTAGATATTGTAGAAGTAGGGACAGTACCCGGTATATATCAGCGTATAACAATCAATAATTAGCCTTAATAACGAATGGGGCCACCACCATAGCTGACGAAGAAAAGAGCAATCGCGGAGGCAGTTGCGCGAGGGCTGCACGCAGTCCGGGAACACTGATAGGTAAAACCATATATGCTCATTTGATGCTATGTGAGGATCGGAGGAATCCGCTCTGGCGTCGAACATCTCTGTTGGCTGACGGGTCTTCAGTGGGGACGTCCATATATGACGTCACGGAGGGCTCTCAACAACGATTTCTCGTGAGGAGACACTAGTACAACGTTTGCACGTTGCTCGTTCGGGAGGTTCGGTCGTTGACATCCTGGCCTCGAAGAGTAATCTCCAACCGACGATGGTCCTGTCCAGCTAATCGCTGGAGTCGACGTCGAAGGCGGCGCCCAGAAATGAACTTCAATGGCACTGGCGCTCGGTTCTCTCAGATCGATAACGGCGGATAGTCGCAGAGAGGAAGGGGGCCGAAAGCTTCCTCGACTTTGAACAAACATCGATGTCTCCATCCGTCACGCGAGAGTGGTCGACGAGTAGGTCCAGAGAGGAGTGGGCCCACAACCAGTTTTCGTCGAACCTTTTGTGTCTTACTCTTTCCAGAGCGACCCGCCGATAATTAGCTTGCGATTCCTCGCGAATAATTAATAAATTTCAACTATCGCGGTCATCGTAGAACGTATGTACTGTACCGAAATACAACTCTAGGAGGAACAGCTGCTTATTATCAAAAGGAGTGAGATGCATCTAAATATTTACAAAAAAAAAACGTTTACTAGTGCTGTACAGTGGTCCGCGCCACGACGGCACAAGACGGATATTGTGCGTACACAAAGTATGACCAGGAATGGAACTGCCAGTTCTCACCGGTAAACTTTGGATAGCAAATGCTGAGCGGAATTTGGCGTTCAACAATTTTGTCTTCGAAGACATCAAGCTAAAATTTAGAGGACACTTGTGTTTCCATTGGTTCACATTTTTAGAGCTCACATTGCCGAATTAAGCGGTTTCTCTGGTACCTTGTTAAGGAACACCATAACGGCAGTTTTCTCGAAAAGCGTATTATTAACGATACTCTTGTAAACACGAATACTTTCGTGCAGCCGATTCTGGAGTAGCACAAAATGCAGCTATCCTGTGGTACGAAATCGCAAACAACACACGTATGTGTTACCATTTTACTGTCCTCCAACAGAACTTGATCGTATCTAAAAGAATTCAGCACTTCAAAGGTATCGACGATCTACAGCTTTTCGTACTCGGCAAGGGAAGCGATGAACATGATCGCGGTGACATTGTCGAAGAAATTGATCCACTTTTTCCGCTGAGATCGGTGCCCACCAACGTCGATCAATCTGTAACAAATTTCGAACTCTGGTGCTTCCGTTCGCGTTCGCAGAATTCCCACTCCTACCTGAAACTTTCGTTTTTGTACGAAAAATCTATCTCCACGCAGCCTACAGTTTCAACGCGGCTTCGCAGGATGTCTTCGACTGTTGGTTTGTAGTCGCAGGCCGCAAGTTGTTCGAGTTTGTCCAGGAAACTAGAACAATTTTTGGTTAGCATTTAAAAAACGGAAATAGCACACTACAGTACCGTGCTGTGTACACATACTATGTGGTGGGGCCCGTCTGTCCGTCGCTTCGATAAATTGAGTAATAAATTAAGCGATTGGTCCCATTTCTGCTGTGTATATACCTTGGCCCAAGAGGAAGGTCGATTTCGAAGATGGGTCCACAGGACTTACTATGGGCCGAACAGGACGATTCACAAGATTAATTTTCACGTGAAAATACACTCTTTTCCGCATAACTCGAGAGTGCCTTGACGGATTTGGCTGGAATTTTTAGATAACTTCCCTACGCAATGTAATATAAAATTTTGTTGTCATCGATGGTTTTTGTCATCAGTGGCTTCAGGCCCACTGGCATGTTCCCACGAGGTTTTGACGTAAACTAGTTTCAGGTCCATTAGCACATTAGCGTTAGTGGCCCTCGAGGATCGGCACATCCGACTTGTTCAGGATGCACGACGCAAGGAATCGTGGTAGTTTCAATATCTTAAAACCTCCACATAAATCAGCTTTGCCGAGCAAAGCGGAAAAACTACCACCTTTGCTCGAAAATGAACAAAAGTTTGCGTTCTTAAAGTAGGACACAATGATTCAGGGAAATGTAAATTTTAAATCAAACGACAAATTAACCACAGCAAAGATGACTTAAGTAAGTGTAGCAAGACGTTATTCATCCACCGCGTCACCTTTGTTGTGGTTAATTTGCAATCCCCTAATCCTTGTGTCCTACTTTTAAGGGCGCGAACTTTTGGTTATTTTCCAGCAAAGGTGGTAGTTTTTCCGCTTTGCCGGCAAAGCTGATTTATTAGTACACATTGTCGCGTAAGCAGCGACTCCAGTACGGAGCTTTCCATAAAGGACGTCCGCGCAAATTTGAATTTTTTTACTCCTCCCCCTTGTCCGCGCGTCGTCTATCCCCACGTGTTAAAACTAACGTTATGTCCGCGGCCGATCCTCCCCTCCCCCACGGGAACGGACGTCCTTTATGGGAAGCCCCTACCTATGCGATTACTTTGAATTTTTTGAAAATACGTTATACTGCCGGCTCGGCGTTAACGTGGCATTACTATTTCGCTGATTCGTAGAGATAAAATTCGTTGCGTCTCTCGTAGCATATTTGGGCGTTTGGATCGTGCCATATTTGATCGACGGCGTCGGCAACGTTTGGATCAAGGGAAGTAACGACCTTTGCGTCGCGAAGAAAGTCGTGGAATCTTTTCACCAACGATCTGAGCTCCTGAAAGCGACGTAGTAGTATGAGAAGGAGGTTGTCTTTGTCCAGGACCAGGAGGCCTTCCATAAAAAACGTCCAGAGCTAGGTAGGGGGTGGGGTCTGGGAATTAAAATTTTTCGCAGACAGTTCCTGCGTTCAGCACATAAATGTCCAGACAAGCTTGGGGGAGGGGTCCAAAAATTCAAACTTTTCTTGGACGTCTTTTATGGAAGACCCCAGATGCGGGTTGTGCTTCTGAGTTCTGAGTGATCGTTTGTGAATCGGTCGACTGATGAGGGCGGTGTAATTTAGATGTATTTCAGGCCTGATGTATTATGTGTACCGACGTTGGATAGGTGTACAATGTTGATGTTGGTGTACAATGTTGTGTGCCGCACAAGCATGGATATCGTACATTGTTTGCGGAATTCTTGAAGGGAATCTTGAGCTGCTCCATCCCATGCAGGAGTTGAGTGATTGCCTCCATGACGTTGAAATAGATGAGTCGCTTATACGCGATAAAGTCACTGTCATCGAAGCCGTTCATGTGCAAAATTCTGTTTTCAAATGGAAGAATATAAATTAGCAAGCTTGCTTGTTGTGGGAAAAGTTCCAGCAGACGCACCTGATCTGTTTGAGAACGGTGCTTTTTCCACACTCAGCTGCTCCTAGCAGAAGAATCTTTATGATCTTTTTTTCAGCTTTAAACGTCTGCGTCAACATCTCGTCGATCTCTCGGCTTCGTCTTGCCATCTCCTGGTATTCCATCCATTGTGGGTGCTCGACAGACGCTCCGGATCCCATTAATATCTGGAAAAAGTACGACGCAAATAGGCCCAAAAGGATATACGAGCTAACAGCTTCCCCATCGTGACATGCTACCGCTGTTTTGCTTTTCGTTTTTCAGTGAAGCGCAAATTTAGTCAGGGCATGGGCAGGCAGGAGGAACCTGGCGTCCTGATACAGGGTTCGTACCGGACTCGGATAATCCGGAAAAGACCCTGATTTTTGAAAAAATCCAACTTTTGATATAAAAACGGTTTTTAACCAAAAATGTGAAAAAATTGTTCTTTTGCAAAAACAGTTTTTCTTCGCAGTTTTCGTTGTGCGTTCTTTGTTTGGTTTCTGCTGTTCATGAGGTGCATTTGATTTGATTGATTGCACTCGCTTTGATTTTCTTACGCTTTATGCCATCAATGTCCAAAAAAATATGTAAAAATTTTTGTCGATTTTTTGTCCAAAAACAGTGGCGGTTGTAGACCTTGACGAGCTGAGTCCAAATCCACCGTCCGTTTGGTTCTCCTATACTTATACACATACAGCGACCCTGAAAAACCCGAAATTTTTTCCGAGGTTTTCTACACGAACCCTGATATCGGAGCAGGTGGAAAAGTATATAAAACTGTTGCGAATGGATCATTAACCAGAACACGCAAGATCTGGAAAGTATTAGCTCAGCACGGCCAACAGGTATTCTGTCTTGAGGAAAAAGACCACTTGAAATTGGCGGTATTCTAAAACATGTGCAAAAACTTGGAACATCAATACAGCACTTTGGAATAGTCGGGAACACGTTCAAAGTACGAGTGATCTGAAGTCCTACGTCAGAAAATTTCGATTTTGCCAGATGGCAATGTGACCACAAGCAGAACACGCGCTGCTCGCACCTCGTAGACACGCTATGTAATACACACAGGTAAAAAAAATTACCGTGGTTGAAAATTGGAACGGCTTTGGAAAAGAGATCCGACCGCTGGAATTCGTCGCCCCGGGTACGCTCGCTATAAATGACCTAAGCGAGGTTGTCTTTCGTGAGGACTCAGCATGTGCTAACGAATTATTTGTTTTCTGTAATTGGCTAGATTTGAACGTGAACTCAAAGACGCGGCGGTTGCCATGCTACAATGATCGCTACGTCCTGCTCGCACGATTTAGCTCTTATTGTATCGCTGGCAATCGAAAGAAAGCTGCAGGACAGCAGCTATGTATATGGGTTAGCATCAAATGAATTGCACTACACAGGTGGGTGTGAAAACAAGGGCGTTACTAAACATGTGCTTGTTGTGAAGTGAATGCACTAGCGTTTGGAAATGACAGTAGACTATAAGCCCTTACCACGACAGATCTCAGACAGTTTTTGCGTGCCATAGACTCCGAATGAAGCGAGTAATAAATATTTAAATGCAGATTCATAGTTGATTTCGGTCATAGTTGATAGCATATGAGTCTCAAATTGAGGTAATACCTCCGCGAAACAGCAGGCAGTCTAGCCGACGTCATAACGGGGAGAACGAAGGCACCCTCTGCGGGCAGACAAGGTAAGGGGCCATGCATAAGCACGTGCCTGGGAGGGGGTGGGTGGGGGTAAACAAACGAGCACGAAGGAGGTGGGGGTCCCGAGAAAAGCACATGCTCAATTTTTTAAGTTTTGCAGAAAAAAAAACGATTTTTTAGATTTAGATTTTTCAAATTTTGATTTTTAGCACTTGGTTCAGATAGCTGAATAAACATAATTTCAGATTTCAGCGAAAGAAATTTTGGAAAAGTCGGGTGAACAACTTTGATTTTTTTGAGCGCAACAGCAAATTCTTTTGGAAACAACGCGGACAAGCGCAGAGAAAATGTGTGGTCGCCGTAACATCAGACCTCGGTTCCACTTGTGGCAAGGGGAGTGGGGTCGACAAAAGCACGTGCTCCATGGGTGGGATGTCCATGAAAAAGCACGATCGAAGCACAAAGGGGGATCAAAAATGCCATTTTTTCGAGCACGTGCTTTTTGCACGGCCCCTAAATAGAGGCCTGTTTTCGGTGTTGAAAATTCAATTGTTCGCGGACGTCTTAGAAAATATTGGACAAGATAAACTCAGCTAACCATCTTGAGATTCATTTGAGTGCTCCTGCCGTCTGTAAAATCTCTAAACCATGATAAATCCAAATCACTTACTCAAATAGTGATATCAACTAAAAATTTCAAATTACCGCTACATAAAATTTTTTTTTATATCGTCTTGAGCGTTGAAACTACATAAATAAACAACGGTGTAAAGTTTAATGGACACTATAAAGAGGTGCTTTCAATGGTTGTATACTATCAATGCGGTGGTCCCTCAAATTTCTTGAAAAATTTCTTTTTCATCGTCGAAAGTTGAAAATTGTGTCTATTTTAGCGAAAATTGCAAATTTCCTTTAAAATGCTGCTTCAAAACTTTCGTCTTATTGCGTCTTCACCACGACGACAATGTTCACGGGTAAATTAAAGATCTTTTCACAATTCGACAGATTTTTAGAGCGCACTTAGACTAGACTAATTTTTAGACTGCCGCGCAAGTACTAAGCTTGCGCAAAGAGTATCTCTCTCCATCACACGTGACTTACTACAAGACGCCGATACATATAGTCAAAGGCGAGCGCCAGTATCTTTGGGATTCAACTGGCCGGAAGTATTTGGATTTGCTGGCGGTAAATTACAGAATTATACAAAGGCAGACCGATACGTTGTGAACCGAGAGGTGTTCGCTTTTAGGGCATTGTGACCGTTAGCGTTGGTCACTGCCATCCGTAAGCTGCGCTGTCATGAAGCATTTGTATATGCAATATTTACGTTCATTCGTTTACGTACGTAGAAAAGTGAATGCAGCCGCGTTCGAGCAAATGAAGCAACTGTGGCATACAACCTGCATTTATCTCACATCACCTATCGTTTCGTATGCGGAGAAACTGACAGCAAAAATGCCCGGCAATCTAAAGGTTTCTATCCGATTAAGTTTCCATTTCATCTTGCTCTTTGCGTGTGAGCGTTCACTTCTGTTAACGATAGAAAGTACAATTCAGGTGTGGTTCTTTGTGAACTCCGGATCAGAAGCGAATGACATGGCACTCTCACTCGCTCGTCTTCACACAGGCCGCATGGAGATTTTGTCTTTGCGGTATAGCGAAGCAGACAGTGCAACGTGCATTGCAGCCCAAATGAGTTTCGAATTCTTGTCCAGCCACGGTTATCACGGAATGTCGAATCTGGTGATGGGAATAACGAATCTAGGTACATACAAACATTCATTGCCGACGAACTTGGGCATCGAAAAGGTAGGAATTCCCTATGCGTGTGAAACCAAAGAATTATTTGAGTTCGCATGTCAAGCGAGACTGCTGTTTTTGCAGCTGATGTGTCCTGACCCATATCGCGGTGCTTGGGGTGGCGCTCATTGTCGTGATTCGCCCGTCCAAGTACTGTACATATTTAGTCCACATCTCTACGTTTAACACGAGAACTTGAAGAGACTGTCTTTCTCCTTCCAGACTGACCGGTCGTGCGAATGCCCTCCAGGCGAGTGCAATGCATGTGAGCGGTACGTTAGTGAGGTGGCTGATGTACTAGCGACGTGTGTTCCGAAAGTTGGTGTCGCCGGATTCATTGCTGAATCGATTCAAGTATTGAGACTTCCAATAACGCAATGCGGGACTGGAGCTTGATATTTGTGTAGGGCCTCGGTGGAGGTGTTCAGTTTCCGAAAGGATACTTGCAGAAGGTCTACAAACTTGTTCGTGAAAGAGGTGGCGTCTGTATTGCTGATGAGGTGGGTTAATTAGGCAGGATGACGGTCGGTGGCTGGGGGTGAAATAGTGTTTTGAGGGCCGAAAAGGCTTTCTGTTATTTCGAAAAACGTTCAATCTTTTCTCTCCACCTAAAATAGGTCCAAACCGGCTTCGGTAGAACGGGTGAAAACTTCTGGCATTTTCAAGACCACGGCGTGCAACCAGACATAGGTAGACCATTTCTCGTTTCAACCCCATAAACCCACTATCCCATTTCTTCTTCAGTGACGATGGCGAAGGGTATTGGCAATGGTTTCCCCCTTGCCGCCGTTGTCACCACCCCCGAGATCGCCGCCTCTCTATCGCACGCAATCTTCTTCAACACTTTCGGTGGCAACCCACTCGCTTGTGCAATTGGCAGTGCTGTCTTGGACGTACGTCTTTCCCTTGGTCTGTTTTCCAGTTGTCAAGTAGCTCTAGTCGTTGGCAGGTCATCGACGAAGAGGGTCTCCAGAAGAACTCCCACATCGTTGGCACTTACTTCTTGAGTGAACTTGCCAAGTTGCAACAAAAATCGACCATCATGGGCGATGTGAGGGGCAAGGGACTCATGATTGCGATCGAGTTGGTCGACGATAAGGTAGACGTGCATTGAGTTTGAAAGACGGAACTTGCAGTTGGGCATGAGATGGTTTTAGAAAACGAGACGACCCCTTGCGGCTGAGAGGATGGCCAACTTGTTTGAGAGGATCAAGGACGAGGGGGTACTTATTGGAAAAGGAGGAGTCAATGGAAATGTGAGTTATGGCATAGCTGTGTATGTAGTATGTACAGTGCCAGTGTGTTGGCTTTGAGCTTTCTTCTGTGCGCAGTGCACGGTCGGGTAGGGTAAAAGTGCAAATGTGGGCTCATTTTTCAAGTTTTTTTACTTCTGAGCCTTTGTCGAAACCAAATTTTCTCAGCGCTTGTGCGACGCACGACGTCATTTCATGCTGTCAGCGGTTGTGGATGTTTTGCATCGTGTTTGAACGAGATGGTTTGTAGATTTTGCGCATTCAGCCACCGATGTGCGTTACGAAAGAGAATGTCGATGTGGCGATGGAGGTTTTGAAGAAGGTTTTGTGCTAATTGATATCTTTTGCGAGTGTTTTATTTGGAATCGGGTATGGGTCGAGTGCTAGTCAAAGTCGTGATCATATGCTCTTCTGCTTTGCTCAATTCGTAGTTTGTGCTTGAAACGATGATCTCGTTGGTTATTTGGTTAATTTGAGAGATAATTGTGTGGATTTTCGGGGTGCTATCGTGTGGAATTTGGGCTAGGCATGCGAATCTGGGCGACATATCGACAGGATTTATCCCTTACAATTAGGACATAATGGGCAAGTTCGTGAAAATGCGCAAGTACCGAAAAAGAAGACAGGAAATATGACACATCTTTTAACGGTAATGCGCAAATTTGTTAAGATTTTTCAAAATCTTGTAAAAAATTACAAACTTTTTTAAAATTTTAATTTAATATTTTTCTCAAAAATAGAAAATTAGGGCCACATCAGTCGTGTTAAATGTCGCCTTGTCGCCCGGATTTGCATCCCTAATTTGCGCGCTGATTTTCTGTGAAATGATTTTGCCTTTTTCGCCTTTTATCCCACGTGTGTCTCAACAGATCGACACGTTTAAAACAGTGCTGTGCCTTCGTTCTCTTGCTTTTCGCTTTCTCCCGGAGGAGCTGTGTGCGCCAGTGAGCAGCAGAGTACCATGAACTTCCCATTCCCCTTGTAGAGAGGAACCCCCTTTATTAACCTGTTTTCCGTGCTTTTGAGGCAAGTTACATGGGTTTTAACAACGCCCTCTTCCACCGCGAAATCGGCTTCCGCTCCGGTCTCAACCCCGTTGTCCCACCCCGCCGCATTCGCTTATCGAGTTTGGTTAGAAACCTCCGTCTTCTTCGCGGTCATGTCTTCATGGGACTCAGTCAGTGCGGAAACTTCCTCTTTTCGTACACGCACACTGTAGCGACTGGTGATGAGGAACCAACACTCGCGGCACTTGAACGTGGAGCTGATTGGCACTATGTACTCCATGTATGGTATTTCGAACCTCCGCAACAACTTCGAAGAGCGGCGAGAATTGTTCTCTTCGGGGATTTACCTGTTCATAATGAACTCTTTATCAACTTCTGTCAATGGCCGCGTGATGAACGATCACTTGTTGTTATCGGCACTCGCGCGTTGTGTGACCTTCCCGACGATGCGATGGACCGTCCACTCAAACTGGTTGATCTCTTCGACATTGTTGATCCGTGCGAACATTGGATCAGTGTTGTTCAATTACCGGACTTGTATTTGAACAGAAAGACGGAGCTCCCTCCGATGGTTGTTTCGGCGCACTTTCATACTGTGGATTCGTGCTCCCACTTTTTCCCTGCGGTTTCCCTCGCTGTGCCCGGATGGATCTTTTGTAGTACTGGCGAGATGGTACTTGCTTTAACTTTTACTGAGGGGATGGAACCCTCTCGACCAACCGTGTTGGGTAGAATCGAGAAGAGTTCTGATTGGTGGTTTGCTACGACGAGTGAGAACAGGGAATCGAACGGTTTGGTTGGCTTTGCTGATCTGGTCGCGACGTCTTTGGGGAGGACTGAGAGGTATTCACTGTTCTCGGCACCGCCGAAGGATGGTCCTGCTTTGAGGGTTGGAACACGTGTGTTTGATGTCGAGAGGTTGCTTGCGACAGCGTTTTTCGAACCACGACAGGACGAGGTTGAGGGGAAATACTTGCTTCAGAAGGCGTTGGCTGATTTTGGTGCGATGACCCCGCGGTTTGTTGGACTGCAGAGTTACTCGATTCATTTGCTTGCGGTGGATCGAGAAACGAATGAACTTATTGTTCATGTTCGTGTGCTTGTCGAGTTGGAAGGTGTGGATGCAGGATGTCGGGGCCGTAGACTTGCTGAATTTGATTTTACTGTGGCGTGGGCATTTGTGTCCGGTGGGGTGGGGCTTGTGGAACTGAGTGCGCTTAGGGAAATTTCTGGGCATGTTGATTCAACGATGTGGCTTGAGACGGGATCGAAACGGTTGGCCGAGGTTCGCGGGGAGTGGTTGCCGGAGGGAGTGGTTGATAAGGTTACTGTGATGACGAATTTACCGGCGTTGTTGCATAAGTCGCTGAAGGGACTTGTTGATCCTTTGCATTCTGTTGAGTTGGTGTTGTGAGCTTTTTTGGCTTTTGTAGGTGCTACACTAATTGTGCATAAAAAGTTCGCGTATGTGGAAACGGCTTCTCGCTTAGCTTTCGTATGTAACCGCATTTAGTGCTTCGTAGGTATGTATTGTTGCGAATTTAGAGAAAATAGCTTAGAAGCTTAGATTACGATGTGCGTTCTTTTTGCAACTGCACATCCACCTGTAACTTTATTTTTTGGCCTGCCATTGCTATTAGAATTGGCATGGCCGGGCCCTATATTTTACATCTATTCTTTTGACCGCACAACGAGGCCGGAGCTTGCTTGTCAGTCAATTAGGCTTTGCAGAAACTGAACACGGGAACTTTGCTGTAACAATGCACTGAGGCACTTGATCAAGATAGACTAAATCACGCAGTCAAATGACTGTAGCTACCGTAGACCAGTACGTTATTGTGTATAGCGATATCGATAGCAAGGTACCGGAATGCAGCGTTTTCGAGATTCTGCGGGGCCTTTGACCGCTAGACGCACTTGAGAACAGGGATATATATAGAGGGGATAGGCAAGTATGTATCTCCACGTGTTTGCAAAATTGGGACCACAGAATCTGCAGTTTAAAGTAGATTCTGTAGTCCCAATTTTGCAAACACATAGAGAGCATCACAATTTCAAAATCGCCATGTTGAATGTAATTTAATGTCGATGGTTCTCAGAGAAGGCTGAATATTGGCGACAGAAAAATGGCGGAAAAGTGGTAGAAACGCACGCGCACTATCGATAGCAAGGTACCGTTCTGGTACGTGGTGATACTGTCTATGACGCGGTTAGGCTTGCACGCATGCACATTGTGGAGCCTCAGCGATTCTGATGCGTACTCTCAGACGCTGATCGTTGATTCATGCAGACATTTTGAGTTTGGGATAATCTCTCGCACGAGTCGCCGCGCTACGACGATAC
The DNA here is from genome assembly GCA_034691745.1 of Prismatolaimus dolichurus. NCBI lineage: Eukaryota > Metazoa > Nematoda > Enoplea > Triplonchida > Prismatolaimidae > Prismatolaimus > Prismatolaimus dolichurus. The sequence goes on from JAQGBB010000442.1 coordinate 18,359, forward strand.
GCTGTTTCATGATCAAGGTCCATGATAATGCCGATGAGTCCATCGGTGGGAAGCCACTTCACTTGGAGAACTTTACAGACCCCAAAACGGGAACGTTCCCTGAGCCCCTTGCAATGTGCAAAACATCAGGTAGGTTTTGAAAAGAAATGCTCTGTTCACTCTCTGAAGTTAGAAAACTAGGTATCAAAACGCAGCTTTAATCAAATTAATTCAAAATTAAATCTAATTTTAAAATTTTTAGCTCACCAAACTAGAATCACAGTTGTCGTTTTTAGCACAAAGCTGATTTTTTCTCAGATTTTATTTTATGAACAAACATTGCGTGCGTACAACGTAGTGGAGCCTATTGCGATGACGTCCGTTTTTCGCCGTCCGCGAACTAGCGCCAGCAATAATAAGCGGATCGGGCTGAAATTTTTACCATATATGCTTGGGCAAATCCTCGTTCAAGTTCGACGATGGGCATTGGCGGTGGGATATTCCATAAACTGGAATAACATCTGGAACATTCTTTCTAGTGTAAATCATCCTCGTCCACAGATTATCTCGAGTTAGAAGCGATCGATCGAGTTGGAATTTTTTCAGCAAAGACACCATGTTAAGACGATGGACGATTTCGGAAATGGGCAGTTAGGGCAGGACATTCCAGCAACTGAAACAAACGTGAGGCGTCAAAGAGTGGCGTTTCCGTTGCCATGCGCGCATGTGGGTGCGCAAACAGATGAGCGCGGAAGTGGGCACGTCAAACCGCCTCCGGCACCAGTCAACGACAGCGGCCAACTCGGCGCGCCTTCTGGCGCACGTATTTCAGATGCAGGCGGCGAGCCGACGCTGTTACTCTGCGAAATCAAGCCGCGCTATCGACGCTGAGATGATAGACGGCGATTTAGAGGGCTCGTCGGCCCAGTAGAGACGATGGAGCATTTCGTGTGGCGTGAAGCCCCAAATTTTTCTTCGTATTATTTTTCAGCATTTGTATAATAAGTTATTTTGCATATTATGTTGTCCACTGTCTGTACTATATATTTTGCGTAATTTTACACCTTTTTCGCGTATTTCGCCTATAATCTCTTTTGCGTTCTGCCGCCAACAAAGTGTGAAAGGGTTCAGAGTCCGGAGACAAGAAGTTTAGGCCAAACGTGGTGACGCACACATCGTTGAGGCCTGATATCGTTATCGATACTAGCAAAAAATACCCGTCGCTTACGCGACGGGTCTAGACATCCCCGTTGTTCCCGTAGACCGCGAACCCCATTACAAAGCG
>JAQGBB010000443.1:0-19599 GCA_034691745.1 Prismatolaimus dolichurus
CAACTGTACTGTGAACGTCAACACCATCGTGTGCGAGTTTTTAAATGTCCAGCCCTGTGGACGTGTCTGCCCGCGAGGACGACAATCAGTGCTTTTGCGGAAGAAGAATCGACGGCCCAACTCAACGGAAACCCGACGCTGAGTGCAGCAGGCCCTGCTCTGGAAACTATAACGAGCATTGCGGTGGCTATTGGAGGATCCGCGTTGGTGTAATCGACGGACGCCAGCCCCAAGGTATAAGGTCGTAACTGAACTGTGCGAAAGAATCTAGTTTTGAGGACATGCAAAACTGCGAACGCCCTTTTCATTGCAGGAAACGACTGGTGGAATCATAATCGTTTCTAGAGGATGCCACGTTGCCTGCAACGAACGCTCTCGCTCTAGCCTATAGCACTTTAGTATTGCGTTATCCGGTGCTGTAATGACAAAGAATAACGTTACTCGTTTTTGGTACTGGAAGTAAACTAGCAATTCAAAATGAGTTGTCTTAATTTCAAAATGTGCTGCAAATGACATACTTCAGTTCGAATCGATGATCTGCAGAGACCGGCCCGAATACATTCACATACAACACAAACACACAGTATTTTTGAACATACTAATTTCAGGAGCATAACCAAACTTGAGGACTATCCATTATGTCATCTGTGTAGAAACTGCGCATATGCCACGTTCACCAAATGCCATACTTTATTAATCTTCCCGCGAGATTATTCAATTTTTGCCATTTTGGAATAGATGATCCGTTTCGTTTCGTGGTGTTGCAGCAGTTCACAGTGCGTACTGAAGTTGCGCGCTTTGCGAACAATCAAAGTGCAAGTCATTCTTTCGGAAGAGAGTAGCTAGGGTGCCACCTGAAGCCTGGTGCATTATGAGCGAAAAACAACACGCGTTCCAGCCGGCAGATCGGCCGCTTCAGAAAGTGCCCTGAACGACTCCGGATCGACGCGATGCGCCGTGTGCGCATACTGCTCGAAGCCGACCGCTACCCAAAGAGAGTCGGCGTTGCCCTTCCAGCCTGGCGAGCGCACGACCGCGTCGAGGAAGCGGCGCACGCCTTCGGCAGTGAACTTCTCGTTCATCGCGTCGATTTCGAGCACGCGCAGATTCGGACAAAACGCGGCGAGATAATCGAGCGACTTGTCGGTCAGATCGGGCATCTCAAGCAGATCAAGCTCGCGCATGGACGCGCCCCACGCTTGCGCGACCGAGCGAAGAACGCGATCGGTGACACGCTTCTCGGGATGATTCGGAAAGCGATCTGCGTGTGAAGGCAGAAACAGGTGCTTGTTTGTTGTAGCGCGACAGAATATGTACAACGTGACTGGGCTTGAGAAATTGGGAATGGGTTCCCATGTGGCAGATTTTTGCAAGTCCACCTCTAGGGATGCAAATCCGGGCGACATTGACCATCGACTGATGTCGCCCAGATTTTCAATTTTCAAGAGAAATTTTCAATTATACACAAAAAAATTGTCTAATTTTTCTTCGCTTTTTTGAAAACGCTCTAAAAATTTTGAGAAAGTTTATGCGATTTGTGAAATTTTATTTTAAATGTGTGCTTTCACATTTGTCGTTTTCTGTTCGGTACTTGCTCAATTTTGCGCTGTGACTAAGTATCACGTGTTTCTAATCGAACACCCTAGTGTCCATGGAAACGGTATCACATAAAACACAGTATGTATATAGTGTCTATGGTTGCAAAAATTAGGGAGTTCGATTTGAAGGAGGTGATATGAGATATTTTAAGACTCGTTCGCAGACTTGAGAATATGACATTATCGTAGCGAAGAAATCCGGGCGACATGTAGCCCTGTCGTCTGAAATGTCGCATGTCGCTCGGATTCGCATCCCAATACACCACCCTAACTATGATAGTCTCAGGAAATGAAAAATTTGCCAGCTCCGTTATCGCCCACCGACCACTATTAAAAGTTGACAAATTTACCGTTGGTGTTCTTTACAATATGATTGCAGTGACAATAATGCCTTAGATCTACTGTTTCAAAAGAAATTGATTTTGATGTCCGATATTCGCTGGCAACGCTGTACGTTGAAGTGGCGCTTTTCATATTTTTGATCAAGAAACGGGCGAATGGGGCAAAACTTTTTGCATCCCTATTTGCCAGACCCTAAAGTGACTCACTTGCAGCGGTCAACTTGGCTGCCCACAATACACATCAGGCACCGGGCGGTTTTGAAAATAAAAGCGAAAAAGTTCGGTTCGATTCTCTGGAAAAAACCGAGTTCGGTTTTTTCGTTTTTTTTTCTAAAAGTGACTTGAAACAGCGAAAAGTTATGTTCTTAGCTCTCTAAAAAAGAGAAAAAAGTCAACCAAAATAAAAATAACCGAAAAGTGGTCGAAAATAGTGGCTAAAAAGAAAAATTGGAAAAACAGTGAAAAAAAACGTTAAAATAGAGCGGAAAAATGAAAAAGTGGCTAAAACTGTTAATTATGTGCCTTTATAAGAAGCAAAGACAGAAATAAAAACAAAAAACGTTTCTTTTCGGATTTACTAAAAATCAAAAATTTTCAGTTTGGTAGTGAATTTTTCCGGAGGCGGAAACGGAAAACAAAAGGAAAATAATTTTTCCGACCAGCCCGGAAAAAAACGGAAAAGATACTTTTTTCGGTGGCCGGAAAACGAAAACGGAAAGCAAAAATTTTTACTGCCCAAAAAAAAATATTTTTTTCAGGTTGGGGTTGCATTTCTGCTCCGAGGAACAAGCTTGTAGTAACGCCTTGCATTGTTCCTTTCGACGATTAAAACCACCAATGACAACCACTGTCCAAAATTGGGAAAATTTCAGAAAATAGTATTACTTTTCGCGAAAACATTAGAAAATACTATCATTTTTGAGAGCCGGAAAACAGAATTTTTCGAAAACTTTGCATTTCCAAAGGTCCGGAAAGAAAAAGGTTAAAGATCTGCCGGAAAAATCAATATGGTTTGGCTACCCCAAAAACCGGAAATTTCGGTGTTTTTCGGCTTTTTCTGTTAACCGAAAAAACGGCCTTTCCCTGATACGCATATCTGCTAATTTACGATCGTCTGACACACGGCCAACGGTAGAATAACATCCTTTTCGAGATTGTAGGCTCGACCTTCGGAACGTCTTTATCTTTTCCGCAACGTCTCGTTTTTGGGTTTTCCAACGGTTTTGTCGATTTGTTTTTTCAGTTATTTCTCATTGTAACTTTTTGTTCAAAAGCGTTTTCTTCGGCAGATATGTATCAGGTCATAAGCTTTTCAATGAGTCCAGTTTGGGTAGAGTATTTTTGATTTTTTTGGTATTAAAGTCCCCCCGTGCTGTCACATTACGTAGTGTACCAATGGCTCCAAATTGAAGAACCCGCAGATGCTTGAGCGTCGCCAACGCCTTGAAGCCCCGCCGGGAACATGGCCAAACGCGATGGCCGAGCCGAAGGCGTTCCAACATCGGATTGCGCTCGCAGATGGCGAGAAGCTGGCGGTCGCCGCTTAGCTGAGCGCCATTCCATCGCCAGTGGCCAGCATCGATCTCGGTCATCCCTGAGAGAAGCTCGATGCCATTGAAGCGCAGGAACTTCTCGTCAATCGATATCTTCTTGAGCCGAGGGCAACATTCGGCAATGACCTTCGAAACAAGAGCAGGGCAGAATAGAACAAGGGCAGAACAAAGCTACATGTCTAACGTGCATTCAACGCCGTCAAACCTTTTTCCAACTCGGGCCCCCAAATTTTCTGCTTTTTCGGAAACAAACTTCCTTGTCGGGTCCACCACAGAAATATTCAAGGTTTGGACGCGCTATAGCTTTTGCCACAAACGCACTGCTGATAGCAGTTTTTCACTCCGCTCATCGAGGCAACATTTTTATGAACGGAATTAAGTTTACCACCATGGACAAGGGTGATACCTCAACGAAACGAGGTATCTCCTTCGCGTTTCGCCCGAGAAAAACGAGGGCTTCGCCGGCCGCGAAAGGGTTAGCAACCGACCACACTTCGGGAACGATCGAACGGACGGCGAAACCCTTTCGCTTAAAAATAATAAGTACTAAATATAACGTCGACTCGAATTCTTGTTTGCGTTTTTTCTGATCGATTGCTCCAAAAAATCTTCTCTTAAAATAAATATAAGTAAATGAAAAAATATATACACTTACGTTAGAATGTGCAACAAGTATTCTGGTGCAAATAATACAGTGAAAAAATCGATAAAATTTCAGGTCTCCACGTTCTACAGTGCTGTTAACAGACTGAGGCCAACCAAGAAAATGGAGTTTAAAAGCAGAGAACGGTCGTTTTTGAAAATAAACACCGAAAAATTTTTGTTCGGTTTTGCCGAAAAACCAAGCTCGGATTTTTCCACTTTTTGTTTTCAGTTGAAATTTCAGAATTTTTTGTTTTTTTTTCTTCGCAATCGTTTTGTATGCAAAACCGCGCAAAATCATACAATTCTGGGCACATTGCCGTTTTAGACACAAAAATGCTACCTACAATGATTAAAAGTGTATTTTAAGTACGTTATGATATCAATATCTAGTAGTTTGAAATCTCGCGAGTAAAGGTCGTGTTTTTGGCAAGTTAAAAAAAAACGATAAAAAATAGAAAAAATCTAAAAATGTGTGTTAAAACACCTCTCCAAACTAGTAGAAAGCAGAAAAAAAAACTAAAATAAAAACTGAAAAAACCGTTTCCTCACGATTTTGGAGAAAACCGAAAATTTTGGTTTAATTCGATTTCACCAAAAAACGTGAAATTTCGGTTTTTTAGGATTGATACCCCAAAGGTCCAGGGCTACCTTACAACTTTTTTCGCTTAAAATTTTAATGTATTGCCGCTTAAAAGACTGCCCAGTTGACGATTCACTTAGTTTAGTACAATTATCGATCCGCTGACAACATAATTCTCTAAAAGTGACGATCAGCTGATTTATCTAGCTGTGAAAACGGAGTAAAATACAGATTTCTTTAAATGTTCCGGGAAATTCGCTTGCTGTGAATTTTTGTCTGTGGTAAAAAAATCCGCGGTTAGAAACAGCAGTAGTTTGGATGCTGTTTTTGCAGCTTCCGTTGGAAAATTGGGGGGGGGGGGGGTTGGTGGACCCCAGAGGGTTCGGAAACCCTGGGCGTTATTGAAAACCCCCGGGATAGTTACATGCTATTTTTTCGGTTAACCGGAAAACCGGCCGTTCCCTGCTTGAAAAAGCCTAAAAAGCTACATATGCATAATAGGAGTTGAAAGTGCATAAACAGACCGGAAATATTTCCAAATTTTCTTCGGCCACCCACGAGAAGCTTGCTTTGGTGAGCGCCGGGTGCTGTTCGAAGAACTCCTCCGGCTGAGGGTCATCATGAGCGAAACGCATTTGCCACGCGAAGACCTCTTCGAGCGACGCCGACGCAGTCATAAGGCTGCGAGGTGTAAGCGTGCCCGAGTCGTCGAGCTTTTTCAGCTTGGCCAGAGGCGCCAAGCTGGCGTTCTCGCCAACGCTGCCGTACAACTCGACCATGTTCGGACAAGTGCGACCAATAGCGGCGATTGCGCCCTCCGTGAGATTGCCACTCGAGTGGCAGTAGAGCGACGTGAGACCGGCGCCAATTCGAGCGCAAGTTTCGACGACGGCCTTCGACGAGAGTTCGTCCAGCTCGTGGCGCTCTTCGTCGGTCTGACAACGTGCAAGCCGCCAATAGCCCGCTACTTCGAGACGTGTCTCCGACGTCCACAGATGCACAAATCGCTGACGGATGCTACGCAAGTAGTTCGGCAAGACAGCGCTGCTTTTTGCCCAGTTCGGCATGCAGTCATCTTGGATTTGTTACAAGCTACGTAAATACGCCTGCAGTACGTAGAGTAAATGTACAGTATGGGGACTTAGCTCGATTTGAGTTTACGCATTCTGCGGGTTTAAAACAGCGTTTTCAAAAACTGGCTACAAATGTACCCCTTTTCCAAGGTGTGACACTTTTCTCAACGCATTGATTTTGATTGACACGTGTGGCCCCTTGAGCCCTATCCTAAAATAGGGGACTTTTTCGGTGCCCTATTATTATAGGGACCGCAGAATAGGGAACCAATAGAATAAGGGAAAAACAGAATTGGAGACAAAAATAGAAGGGGCCGACAGCAGAGAGGACTAAAAACAGCAGAATAGGGTCCCGTAGAGTTTAGGGAACCAAACAGGGTAATTGTCACAGATTCGAGGCATGCTCATGTTCACACCAGGCTCAAGCTCAAACTTAAACCTAGATTCAAGCAAAGACTCAGGCATAGATTTAGGCTTAAACTCAGGGCTAGGTGCAGGTTTGGGCTTAAATTGAGGCTAGAGACCCTACAAAATCGCGAAAAAATGTTGCACAAAATGCGAAAGCCGTTTTTGGTTAAAAAAACGCGCAACTTACGGGCGTTGGCCGAATGGTAGAGCGTAAAAAAAAACAAAATTGACAGGTTTTGTAAAATCAGATGTTCTGATAATGTTACAAATCAGCATGTAAAATTTGCCTTAAGTTCGAACAAATCAAACTGTCTGAAATTTGCTCGAAATTTCAAAAAATGCTCGAATCGTGCATAAATTTGCAGAGAATCGGAGAAAAACGCGATTGGGCCCTAAGCGCCAAAAACAACGCGATCGCGTAACCGCGATTTTCTAGGGTCCCTAAGTTCAGGCTTATATTCAGGCTTAGGTACTTACTCGGGCACTAACTTTCGAAGAAATACAGCACGCCCACGAGTACCCATTTCCGAAGAAATATACGCTGGGTACTCCCTACCGAAAAAAAGTGTTGGGTAGTCACTTCCGAAGCAGAATTAGTTGAGTAATTGGGTACTCACTTCCGAAAAAACCGGGTTCGCTAATTTGCACAATCACCGAAACCGAAGTTGACTTATGGAAAGAAAAGTACAAGTCGAAATTTAAAAGTGAAACCTGAGAAACGGTCCACTCTCCACTGTTCGAAGGTCCTAAACAATTACCCTGCATCTGGTCCGCTAAACTCTCCAGTTCCCCGTTCTATCGGCGGTCCCCTATGCTATCGGCCCATTATTGTGTCTGTCCCCTGTTCCATTTTGGTCCCCATTCTGTTGCTCCCTTACTATGCGGCTCCCTATTATAATAGAGGACTGAAAAGTCCCCTATAATAGGATAGCGCCGTGGCTGTGCCATGACATGACCCTTTCAATGAGTTGTTCGTAGGGTCATGTTGCGCAAGATTGAACGCCTTGGGTCGCGGAGGCGAATAGTCGCGGGTCACGGAGAGGGAGTCAGGGGAAACCTCCTGAACGCGGATTGTGCGCAAAGGTCGTGGCTTACTAACAAGCCATCACGCGTCCCGATCGGTTCACACGCGGCCGAGACATTCCGACGCGAGCACGTGCGTCTTCGTGTTGCGCAAGATTGAACGGGGTTCTGGATCTCGGCGCCCACGTCGCGTCACGTGACCTCGCGCGCCCACCTTCTCAGCATTTACTCAGTTTTTCAAGGCCTACACGAAGATAAATAGCTCGTGTCTCTACGTTGCCTGGGCGCTGAGATGCAGAACCCGTTGAATGTTGCGCAACTTGACCCTACCCGCCGGCCGTTATTAGCTATACGATTTTTAATGATCGCTACAATTTTTTTCAGTCAAGAGCAGAAATCAAGGACCCATAATATCGCGCCTAAATAAAAAGTGTGCTGCATACCGACGTTGCACGAAGTGTTCAAGTTTGCGTCCCCAAACAACTGCATATTGAACAGCCCATTCGGACAGGTCTGATAGGCGCTCACACAGACACCCGACTGTTTCCACTCAGCCGTATAACCCGTGGAGCAAACTAGAGCCAAGAACACATTTGAGACAACAAGCACAGTAACCAAGTTAAAATATTTTGTAATGCCTTACATTGCCTCTTTTCGCGCCATATTTGCACTTCATCTGCAGCATCATGTTCGTTGACCTCAGCTTGAAGACGGGCTCGTGAAAACTGCCCTTCAGCGTCGTTCATGTACTGCTTCGCTTCAAACAGTCTCATCTGCGTCGAACGATCGTCTCCGGTCAGAGCGAAGACCGCTGCGCGCCGACGACGTCCAAGAAAGTTGTAAGCCTGTTCCGCTTGTTGTCGATAGGCCAACAGCTAAAGTTGTAGACGAGCAATATCGAGGTGCGCATTCTGCCTTGAGTTTCGTGAAGGCAAAAATGCTCGAAATTACAACCTCGCAAATCAAAAGCATTTCCGCGAAAACGACAGCGATTTTGCTACTGACAGAAACGTACCAGCGCACTTCCTTGAGCGTTCTGACTAAGCAGAGAAAGCTTATATGGATTTTGATTGCAGATGGTCACTGCAGGGAAAACGAGTGAGTCGCTGTCAAGCTAGAACATAGTAAAGCGGGAGAATGCAAAAAGTCGCCCACAAGATAGTGCAGAAGTTAGATACTTAAGGAAGTCATGGTAAGTCATGATAAATGTGGCACAGATTGTCGGTAGTTTTTTTAGAAATTTAGAAAAATTTTAGAAAAGCAGTTATTGCGTTACTTGAAAGTTTGTGGTACTCTGCTTGAGTTTTTCACTGGCCGAATTTTCAGAGTTTTGTTTTGTCGTTTGACGTTTGCTATAATTTTCGCTCTTCTGGATTTTAGAGCAGTTACGTACGCCTAAATTTTTCGCTGACAGGCGTGTTTTGGAAAAGCAGGCTAGGGGACGTTCACAAGTGAAGTCAGCTTCTAGGGGGTGGGGGAAGGGTCGGCAAAAGCTGATGACTGCTGACGAGGGGGGAGGGGGTCGGCTCAAAACTGACGTCAGTTAATATAAGGCTGAGTCCAGAAAAAAAATCAGACCAAACCATTCGTCGAAAATGAAAAAGTAGCTTTTGTCAAAAATTTTATTCTCTATCGACGACCTATTCATAGCTACCTTGTACATGACTAGTCCAATAACCAAGATGTATTTTCTATATTTTTCTCAGCGTAAATTTCCTCGTTTGTGACAGGCAGAAATTCGCCGAAATTTGAAGTCGCTTTTCTGTCTTGAGGGAAGGTTGGGCCAAAGCTGACGTCAGGTGGGACGGGGTGCCAGCAAAACTGACGATATGCTGACAAGGAGAGGGAAGAGATCAAGAAATTCGAAAAAAGTGCAGACGTCAGTTGTGGACGACCTCCTAGACTGCTCCAAGGAAAAGACGGCGCACAAGTGACAATAGAAACGTCGTTTTACAAGCACGTGACTTTTGCGTAAAGTTGGTCCCATCACCGAATCCTTACGGAGAGGCTCGTAGAAACTGGATAAGAAAAGCACAACTTCAGCAACGAATTGAGCTGGAGTGCAAATACGCCAAGAAAGACGCAAAAGAGAAAACACCACATGACGAGAAGTAGTGGTCTCGTGGTGGTCCCGGCATGTCGAAGAGCGTGAACAGATGTCCTTTGTGCAACACTATTGGCGGTAGTTGGCATTTTCAACCTTTCAATTCAGCAAGCTGACGATTACTGTACTCAGCAAACGGAATCATAAACGTTAGCAGAACTACGCTTAATAAATTGAAGAGCAAACTTATTGCGCTAACTGAGCTAAACATTCCAGTCGTTGGCGATATACGGGGTGAAAATTTCTTCATCCGGTCCAGTAGGTAATGTGAATGCCGAAATTAGTTTTCAGAAGAATCGCTCAGCGCAATTGCAATTACCGCCTACTCGTAAAAGCGATTAAGCTATTAGTTGTCTTGGTAGGGTTGGTAGTTGGTGGTTTTGAGGCGAAATTTTCAATGCAAAAAATAGTGAGGAATACCCTGCTAAAATGTCGGAACACTGGCTTGGAATAAAGTGGTAAGGGGTACGTACCCTTTACTAAAAATTTTTAAGAGGAAAATATGCACAAAAAATGGGCATTATAGACCAATTTCAACCAATTTTGATAACTCAAGAAAGTTCATTGGTAATTGTGGAAAAGGGCACTTTCAATAATTTGCCCCAATGGGGAGGGCAGCCCCAAACTACCAGCCCTAAAGCCGCATAAACGATTTTGATTATGTTTTGCGGAACGATTCGGCCCTACTATGTTACGAAGTTTTTCGTGATCGGGTGGTACAGTTTCTTTCGTCGCATCAGCTAAACAACCAAACTTGAACGTAAAGAGATCAAAAATTTTAATTTCTGGAAAGCCGTTATTGTGAAGCAATAGTGCATACAAAATTTTGACATAACTAATTGTCACCACAGTAATGTTGTCAGCATCTAAAAAGCACTTGTTTTTCAATATAGCTGTCGTTGAGAAAGTTTTGCTCGAAATTCACCTCGAAGTTTGAAGCTCACTGAGAGAGCTTGAAAACTGTTAGATTCTGACACGGCTTTACAAAGTCAACCATTGCACACAGCACGCCGTCCACTGTGCGTGCACTTCATTTTGCCCCAAAAAATTGTCACCAAATAATCATGTTTCATTTAATGGAAATTTGCGCTAATAAAAGGTATTCACAAAAAACACACAAAAGCATGATAAAAGTGACAGTTTAAATAATAGTTCTAAGAATTTTAGAAAAAAAGTTGTAAATTTTTAGAAAATTTTGCAAATTTTTGAAAAAAAAACTAAAAAATGATCTTTTTGTCGACATCTGAAAAACGTGGCTGGTCGTTGGGGAGGAGGGGGGAAAGCGAAAATTTTTTGCCCGTTCCCATTTGCTCCATGGAGCAGCCCCCAGTTACCAACTCTGCTTTCGTTCCCATTATGGAGCTTACTAGGTAAATTATATTTTTAAGTGCAAAGCTTTTAATTTGCATTTTGTTTTTATCTTTGAGCATGTGCTCAACAGTTGCCATGCAATATCGTGATCAGCATATCAGAACGACATAACATCTTCTACGTATTCATAATGGGTAGTGACATCTTACGTGCAGCGTCAAAAAGTTGGACACTTAAAAAGGGAGGATAATCGTGTCTTTTGTATTAAAAAGTATTCCCTGCGATTCCTTGGAAAACGAGTGTTTATTATCACGACGTAGAAAACCGCAAATACGCCGAAAACACGCCAAACTAAAATGCTGAAACACGAGAAGAGTGAAAGTGAGTCACACTGTAAAACGTTTGTGTTCGATAAGCATTACACATGCGCGCAGTTCAAAGAAGTGCTGTTAAATTTCAAACTGAAAACGGGCAAAAGCTCTTAATTTCACCGTGTCTGCATCGTTGACGCTAATTCTTCATCTGATATAGAGTTTATGAGAATCAAGCGCTCAACCATCGCTAACTGCACCCTTCTCGTCCTCGTGGTTGCTCTACTCTTCGCGGCAATTGCGTTGATGCTTGCCAGCCTCATCGTCTGTCATAGCATTGAGTTGACGCTGATTGGCGCATTCGGCGTGCTAGGTGATGGAGGAGTGCTGCGCATCATACCGAAGAACTTTGTCGCCGACACTGATGAAATTGTGGAAACGACAGACGTTCAATCAAAAGTAGCAAATTCGTTGGTGTCAGTCGAATGTCCGCCACCACCATACAAAACGCTACCGCTTTCTTACGAGTTGCCACCAGACTATGGCAGTTTGATGTCGCCAGATTGGTGATAATTCACAGACGATGTTGTCTCACTTTTCCATCAACGGATATGCCAGAGCTGCATTCTACGTCACGTCGGAGGGCAGGTGAGGATTCCTTCAAAAGTCACGTTACGAAAAAAACGGTAGCTTGTCCCTACGTGGTACAAGACTAGTAAAGAGATGGAGAAGGATCCGAAAAGTGACATCATAAATGTACAGCCCCAACAGTTAGTTCGATTTGAAAGGTTTTCTGGACAACACATCGATCGGCTATTTTTGCATCCGACAAGTGAGCATAGCGAACAAGGAAGGGAGCTGATCAGTTTAAAATTATTCCCCATATTCCCCTATCCTCCATCATTATCCACCCATTATCATCCACTATCCTCCCCCATTATTCCCCACTCTCCTCACATTTCCGGCTGGTTGATTTTCTGTTTCATTGCCGGATGCCCTTCAACTTTGCCGCTCCCACTTGTTAAGAAACACGGTTTCTGCTGCGCGCCAGTGTCTTATATTGATAAATCAATATCGCGATGTATTCCTGTCTTTTGCATGTGAATTTCTTAAAAAATCCGAAGACATGTTGCGTAGTCGGCGCACTCGACTTGTTAGTTATTGACCAGAAACTGATGACATTAGATACGCCTTAAGCAAACGCTGCTGCTGAAAGGCGTGCTATTCTTTGCGTCAGGCTTTACCTATGCTCCCCTGTGTGTTCTCTTTGAATGACCGGGGTGGTATTTCAAAGCAGAGTTGATGATGATGATTTTGTACTCCGAGGCCGATCAGCTGTATGTCTTGAGCACTCAGCAGAATAGATGCTAGCAGTCGTTCAAGGTGCCTTATCGAAATTGTGAGGAGAAAGTGATACCATTTTTGCTTCTCCAAATCTGAAAATTAATAACCGCTGACTGTAAGGCACCGGGTGAAGGCGGCTTAAGAGTCGGAAAATGGACACTGCATACAACCGCTCGGCGGCCATTGTAATCGGCGTTCCAACTGGCTACTCATGGAAACCGTTTTTCTACAAGTGTGCACCAACCTATATCGCGGCGTTTATGGAATGCTATCGTCGACGAAAAGCACCAACCTGCACTCTACGCGCTGCTCGCATATGCAGCTTTCCTGGTCCCGGCGCGATGGTCGAAGCGCTTATCTACGTGCTTCTTTTGATGTCAGAACGGGATCCGACTATGAACTTTGCGATCCGCGAGGTGCAGCTGAATGCGCAAGCAACAAGTTTTGAAGACGCAATACAAATGACCATAAACGGCACCATCGATGTTTGGGCCGATGGTTATATAGTGACCATGGCACGACTACGTACAGGCGCGACGTTCGCTTCTCCGGTCATCGACTGTAGCTTCGGTTTCGCAGCTCGCACTAGCGTTCTCTACTCGACGGGCGACGACACCCTACAGAATATGCGCACCGTGCTACTACCGTTTGCGGACAATGTCTGGTTATCACTCGTCATCTCCCTCATCCTTTGCGGGCTTGTGTTTGGCGTCGCGCAGTGGGCGCTAGAGCAGCAGAGTCCACTCAGCGCACTCTCAGAAGGTCTCTGGCTCTCCACCTCGCACTTCGCCGCCAACTCGTTTGAGGGCGATGACGAAACGAAAGGCTACAAGACAGCAACGGGATACACCCTACTCGCTGCTGGTTGGAGCCTCATTGGGGTCCTCTTTCAAAGCCTTTACGCGGCGGTCATCACGACGAGCATTCTTCGACCACCGCCGGCAAGCGTTCTCTTCACGCGTTCCTCCGAGCTAGCGAATCTCATTCGCACGCAGGGAGGATACGAACTGGTCGACCACGACGGCTTCGCAGCGGCAGAGTTCTTCAAGCAGTTCACGTATCAGCCTGACTATGACCCGGTGGTGCTCGAGACGATGAGCCAGGCGATTCTGAAAAATGTTCAAGATGAACTCGAAATGGTTCTTGACGAGTCGTACAAGCGCGTTCTTCTCACAAGCGCCGAGAGGTACGCCGCGAGCACACATCACAATAGCAAAGCGTGCAGTCTACTCTCGTGGCAAGCCGACGGCGATCTGCCCGCTCTCCGCTGTTCGTTCATAGTGAATCCGGCCAAACCACAGCTACTTGAGGGTCTATCGCACGGCATTCTGAGCCGGTCGTCGACTATCGAGGGGATTAAGCAACGCTATGGGATGGCCGAACATCAATGCGGAAAGTCTGCAGAGAAAGGCACCGTAGCACAGGCAGTAGATTCGACACTATCGCTTGTCGACATGCGCGGCGTGCTCTATATCGCGGGCCTGACGTACGGATGTGCAACGGCGCTGCTTCTTTTTGAGAGCATTGTGAGGCTTTGCAGGCACGTCATACGTCGGACGAAGAATCTTCAGCACAAATCGTTTGACGTTGGTTTAGTGGGAAAAAGAATTGCGTAGCATTGACTGTCTGCCATTAGAGAGTGTCATAAAAGCTGCCAAGGGTTCCGATGGCGATGTCTCTTCGGCCATTTGAAATTGGCATCAAAACTCCAAAGGGTTCCGAGGCTGACGTCTCTTTGGCCATTTGAGATTGACATCATAACTCTTAAGGGTACCGGGACAAAGGGGTCATCCATTATTTATGTAAATGTAAAACGCAACTTTTCGGTAAGAAAAATTAGGCTAGCCTTTCCGGATGGCGAAGCTATTGCAACAACAGTTCGAGAGTCTGATCAGCGTCTCCACTGCTTGAAGCAAATCCCGCAACAGATCGATGTTGTCATTTACGAAAACGATGACTGTCTCCAGCAATACCGAAAACTTCTCGACTTTACTAAAGAGACAGGGTAGCGAATATGATGAAATACGCAGTTCGATTTCGATAAAACATTGCTTGATTTGATACAAATTTTGCCGGCCGTAAATTTTTTTCTTTCTTTCAAACTGCCTTAGACACTGTCAGGGAAACTGGCGATCTCTTGCAAAAACGTCAGATACGCATTGTTTCGTTGTGTATGTACAGTTCCAGGTCGTAGTTTCTCGGTTTTGCAGTTTTTTCCATTCTACTGAGTTCGATGCAGATTCGAATCGATTTTCTCATGCACTTCGGTTCGCGCGCTCAAAAAATTTCTCGTGGTCTAGCAAGAATTAACCATCGCTGACTTTATTACGTTTGTTGCATCCTGCCAGGGAGCGTAGCGTGCAATAAGAAAGATGATTGAACTGGTCAGTTTGAAATCATCCCCTTATCCCCCATCCACCAACCACTACCCAACTATCTCCCGCTATCCCCGCTATCCCGCAACTATCCTCCAGCCAGCCAACAAAAGTTAGCGGACGTCTACAGTACACTATGTACCATACAGAGACGTGGAACACCTACAGACCGGGGTTTTTAAAGGGTTCCAGTGTTCCACATCTATGATATTCCGTCCGGTTGATTTTTGTTGCGTTGCAGGACGCCCTTCGGCTTTGCCGTTCCCACTTGTTGTTCCCCTTGATCAAAAGGGTTGAAGATGGCCTGCAGAAGGTGCGGTGCACGAATTCAAGAGCAAACACTAAGGCGCAAGCAGTGAATCCAAAGAGTAGCAGCGCTAAGACACTGCAGAAATGGAGCGCATCAATTGGGATGAAGTCCGTTGGCGGTGCTTCGATGCTGCATCGTTCATCGTAGATATTGTACTTTCGTACTAGCTTCTCTGTGACCGACTTTTCGAGCTCTCGCGAAAGCAGCTCTCGAAGCCAGAGCTTCTGTGGATTGACGACAAAGGACGAGAAGATCGGCTGAAGAAACTCGTCTCTCTGAAATGTGAGACGATCGCAAAGCGTTTGATTGAATGACGCCAATCCGCTGAATTTACCCGAGTTTGCAAGCAAAACCATTTTCGGGTCTTCTAGCAAAATGTGGGTTATTTTACTCGTTTCCACTTCTGCGGTGGACAGAGTTTGCATGGCGCGAAGAAAGTCTTTTATACCAGAATCGTTTGAGCTAGCATAGTTGCTCATATAGCCTGCGGCGATTCCGTTATAATCGATCACGCGATAGTCGTCGTTAAGCATGAGATCACCAAGTTCAGCCGGATTAGAAAACACTGGTCGCATTTTTTGCGGTTGAATCAAACTCGAAACGATCGTCGACGAGTAGAGACATTGTAGAAGAAAGGAGACCATCGACCATATAAAGGCGAGCAAGAGGTAAGAATTCTGCTTAGCCACTTTTCTTTGAGGAAATTCCGCTACGAATGCATCGCTAGCGGAATGCGCAAAGGCGATCCAAAAGCCGCTGTGTAAATTTTTCTTAACCGAAAGTCTGTTGCATGCCAGATGCAGTGTTCCGATTACAGTAAAAGTAAATCCGCACATGACCGTTGCGACAATCAGAGCAAACCAGAGATCGAGAGAAAATGGCGCAAATGCTGTCAGCAGACGTTGCGCTGTGCTGCCCGTCGTATACAGACCGTCACGTGACAGGACGTAACCCCAGTTCACGTGGTAAACTGGATATGGGTATTTATAGCCTAAGGCAATTCTTGCTGGAAGTATTGCATAGAACTCCATGATCAAATCGATGCTGCCGTTTTTGACTGGAGTTGTCTCTGCTACGAAGGTGGATGCTGCCTTTACCTCGTGAATTGTTACATTCAGTTGGCCACGCCGTTCGGCAAAAAGGCGTGCCAGTATCTCAGCCGCTATTCCTGGCCCCGGAAAGGCGCAGGCATGACGCGTTTTGCGGAAACAGTCAACGTCTGGTCCAGTAGTTTTTAAGCAGGAGACAAATGTCTGGATAAATATCGATGCGCATGGGAAAACCGAGGGTGGAAAAGAGTAGCCAGAGAAGACGCCCAAATTAACATCTACGGGCATCTTTTTCTTCTCCGTTGGCGATTCAGCGAGTGAAAGTATGCAGATTTGCTTCGGATAGTGGCTGTTAGAACTGGCAGGCTGGCACTCTTCTCAATTTCGACGACCTGAAGTAAGAAGTAGAGCATATGTAAGCAATCTTTCGTTTGTTTTTGCGACATATTCGATTTCTTCCCAATAATGGAACTTGGTTCTAACGCAAATACAGGTGTTCTATGAATTTAAAAAAAACTGGGTTTGCATGTTTACTTCTAATCTTCGTTTTTTTAGTTAGGGCGTTTGCAGTCCGCTCCGCCCGTCTTACGCTCAGACCACAGGACCAGCCTTTGCCTTCCAACGAGAAATAAATCTTATTACAACCACTTGTTCTCATTTACCAAATGTTCCATTTAGATTTTGTCTTCGAACAGTTTAGCCAGTTGCGCGGATGGGTCCACATGTGCTGAGCTGGCGATGACGCTTAGTGGGCTACTGTTGCAACGCATCAGGTGTGTGGTATTGATGCGCTTCTAGTGTTTCTGGCGCAACACTCTAAATGCAGAAGACGCAAAGAAACAAGTGACTTCATCAACGTCCTGAAGCAGCAGCAGCGTAGAACGAGTTTATAAATCCATTAATGAAAATAAATGGGTCGCTGTTCAGTTGAAAACGAAAGCAGTGTGGCATTCATATGTGTTGTTCAATAAAGTTAGCATAAAGCACTATCAATTGCACACGCATATTTTGTGCAGTTTGTCACTGTGAACTAGACTAGACACAGTAAATGTTTACATCTTATCCTCGAGAAAATGCTGGATGATAAAAATTGGGGATAACAAGATGCGTGGTGAGCATTAGTGTTCTTTCGGGACCCCGATCCCGGATCCCGGGATCGTGAAAAAAATCACATAGTATCCGGAATTAGATTAGATCGCTTTTTTAAGGAAAATTCAAAAAATTTCAGAGATTGCACGGACATTTCAAAAAATTTTCAAATTTTTTTCTGCAGGAACCTTTTGGAAATAGTTTTGTTGAGCTAAAGTCGATACTGATAGGCAAAGCGCAGCGCAAGCTATGCTAAGCAGGAACAGCAGCCAGCACGCCGTATTTTTCCAAATAGGGTACCCTGAGTACACTATACGGAAGCGTTGCTGCTGTTGCAGACACATCATAGGTAAATTAGATGAGCTTATGAGCATTTCAAGATTTGCTAGCCACCAAAACTCAGTGGTCAATAGCAGCGTGCAATGTTTGTTCGATATGCAAGATGCTGATCGCTTCTTTGCGTGCTTGAATTTTAGAGAACAAGCGAAAAATCAAAAAGCTTTTATGTGAACGGGACAACCAATGACTTCCGCAACGCTGTGCAGCGAACCGCTTCCAAAGACGAGCTTGAGCGTATTTTTTGAAAATTCGTCTTCCGCTTTATTCTCGCCAGTGCCCACGGTATCCGCTTTGCCGCCCTCGGCTAGTTCTTCCGACTGCTGGAGAAGTAGCTGCATTATGTCGATGCCTTTGAAGCTCTAAAAGTTTCTTGTCACTTGATACTATTTGTAAAAAGAAGTTCAAGACGCATTTCGTACCTTAAAGTTGGCCTTTCTTTCAAGAAGTACGCTTCGCAGGCCATCTACGATAACGTTCTCTGCACGTCCGAAACGTGTCCAAGAGCGAAACTTGCACCAGAAGTTCGAAAATTCGGGCAATATAACTAGAATACATAAGTAACATTGGCGATTATTCTCAAATTTTTAAACGTCAAAGTTTATAAAACTAAATTAAAATTTACATATCCTAAAAATATAAAAAAATTGCTTTACACGTGGATTCAAATTGGTTAACATGGATTTCATGTGCATTTAGAAAAGCTGAAATCTGTGTGGAAAAGGTAGAACACATAACAGGTACTCAGAACGCATTTTCGTAGTTAGCACTTTTTTGTCACACAAATAACGTTCTATTTTCGACATAATTTTTGATAATTTTTTGATCCATAATGAAAATTTTAAGGCAAATAAATATTAGCACTCAACCTTTCTTGCTATGTACTCCAGTGGACTCAAAAACCGTAGGCCTACTGTTATTTCAAAAATCCGACAATAATCGGTACCACCAAAGAACCTCTATTTAAGTTTAGCTAAAATAATACATACCATCAGCAACAACCAACTTGGTCCGAAAACTGAAATAGCGAAAAAATGTCTTCGTGTTTTGTGCAAACGGATCCTCTGAATCGATTTGGCTGTTTGAATCCACGGCGAAAGCGCACTTTGCAATCACGTCCAGCGTAAGTCGTTGAAAATTCCTAACAACTCACTAATATAAATGCACAATTTTTTTACGTTATGAAGCTACACAATTTTTAACTTACCCACACGGCAGCTAAAAAATATACTTTACAGTCTAATGCACCTAATTTTTAGATAAAATTTGGCTGTCTATATTTTCAAAGGTACGCACTCCATAATATCAAAGGACTGCCTATTTTTTGCGTTCTCCTCAAGTTTCGCCATGAAAACATCGATTTTCTTGTGGACAATATCTTGCATCTAATAAAAGAGCAGCTTGTTGTCACATTACTCAGCGAGAAGATTTTGTGTATCAATGTACTTGTTTTAGCTTTCCGGTGCTGAACGTTGGGCTTAAAGCGCTCCGCACTGACTTCCACGTGTTACCATGCAACGCGACCAGAGCATTCTTGAAACCTGAGCTACCAACGAGTGGTATATGCTGTTGGAAAAATTAGAAAACAGAGTCTGACGTTGCGTGAATCTCTCAACAATGTTACTGATTTAATTTACTTTTGTCAATTTACTTTTGTTACTTACTACTTACTTATTGTACAGATTAACAGATTCGCTCAATTTTTGAATGACTATATCAGAAAAATCAGACATTTTATTAAATGTTTTGTTATTTCAATAATTTTTTAATTTTTAAAATTCTCACGTCAAGAAAAAATCTTATCTGTAAAACTTCGTAGTTCGAAACCTTATCTGAGAGATTCACCAAAAAGCGGTGCCCTTTGTCCTCGGCGATTTTCCTTGTTCACGACAACGTTAGAAAAAAAGACAGATCTTTTTTATTAGTGAATTGAAAGCCAAAGGTGATGCAAAATGGACTGCACTTCAAATCCGATGAGCGCGTTCGGCCGGCCGGCAGATGAGCATGCCACACCTATGACCGATAGAAAACACCATCTTGTCGCTAAATGAGTCCAGAGAGTTCGCACACACTCGGCGAACGTACCTCGTTTCTCTAGAAGCTCATTGAAAATGCTCTCCGTGCTAGATACAATAGGGTGGGGGGTCCC
>JAQGBB010000444.1:0-19598 GCA_034691745.1 Prismatolaimus dolichurus
TCTTCTTCTTGATCGGCTTGATAACTGGCTCGGTGAGCGGCTGCGTATCTTCCTCCTGGACGATCGTCTCGACGTCCTCGCCGTAAACCTCCTTCGCGGTCGGATAGTACTTCTTGTCCTCGTGCAGGACGACCGCCTGCGACATGGTCGCGTCCTCGTCCGGCGTCTCCATAACTTCATCATCCTTGAAACGCGAAAAAGCTTTTAGGAGCCGAAAAATACGGTTAAAGTGTTTGACTCTAACCCTTTGGTCGGGCGGAGGGCTTCGTTCCGCGGCTTTCAAACGCTCCTCCTCCTCATCGTCTTCATGATCGCTCTCTAGTTCCGGCCCGATATAGTTGCCAAACTCGTCGTATAGGTCACTGTCCATCTTGCTTTCTACCTCGCGACGCACGCAAACGTTTCAATCTACGTTGAAAACGCGCACAGTCAATTCAGTGAAACAGAATAGTATGGGCAGCGAAATTCGCTTTGCAGAGAAGCTAGAGCAAGCGCTTCAATATGCTTCAATAGCCAAAAAGCTTTAGAGAAATTCGCTAACACGAAATCCTGCCGAGTGGCGAATTCGAAAAACAACGCATGTTAAAAAGCTTAAAAACTCGCGCACGACTCGGGTGATACGAAAAAAAAAACAAAGTAAGTTAAAAAGATGAAGGATCAATACAACAATGCTTCAAGTCACTCGAATTTCACGAACGTCAAAAAAGATGTTTTTCGTCGTTTTCGTTTTTGTTCATCGCGCGTCTTAGAGCAATCTCATTGGTCAAAGTTCAGCAAGGGTAGTTAACTTTTTGACATAAAACGGCGGCTAGCGGTGCTTGCACTGGGATTGTCATCGGAACATACTAAATTGTCGTATCGTGTGTCCCATAAGTAGCTGGCTCAATTGGCAAGTTTTTGCAAAATGGATTTGCCAATAACTTTGCAAAGCGTGGGCTTTACCTCAAGATCAAATTGTTAGAAAAATCAGAGCTTTTCAAAAATGTTTTAGTTTTGTTCTAAGCTTACGCTTTGTAAAGTTATTGGCAAAGCTGTTCTGCAAAAACTTGCGGGCCGAGCCAGTTACTTATGGGACATACGATATCGCATGTTCAGAAAGTAAACTAGTGTTTAAAACTGCATGCTCTAATTTTCACAAGCAGTTTTCTCGAGATGGATAATCGATTTTGGGTTCCAAGGCGTCAAAATGTCAGAAAAAGTCTTGGCTTTTCGTAAACGTCTTGGTTTATGTTATCAGTTCACGCAATTTAAAGTTATTGGCAAATTGATTTTGAAAAACTTGCCAACGGTCGCTAGTTACTTATTGGACATACGATATCAGGTTTCGGCTCCAGATTTCTCGGCTTCCGATTCCTTTGAGCGAGCTGACTGATACCATAACCAAACCGTTTGGTATTACTCTTAGCTGGCCCGCGACATGTATTGGTGACAGATAACATACACGTAATACTCAATTTTGTCTCCGTATTTTTGCATCCGGCAAACGAGCGTATCTAGCGAGCAACAAAGAAGAATTCCAACAGGTCAGAAAACGGATTGTCCTTTATTGCTTTTTGTCCCCTAACCCCCTCTTCCCCCTCTACCTTCTCTTCCAAGCGTTCATAACGCAATGTACCCCCAGCCGAAATGTTGGAACACCTGAATGCTCAAAACTATTCCAGACTTTTCCGCGGTATTCCGGAACGCAACGTTAATTTCCTCCTGCGTTTCTTCGTCTAAAGTCGGATGCCCTTTCGGCTTTGCCGATTTACTTGTACATTTTGATGTAATGACATACGTACTAATTAGTGCACATATGCATAAACTCAATGGTTCACGCCTCGAAAGCAGTTTAAAAATACCGGCTTCTTAAAATATTCAAGTTGAATTCAACGATACAGCCATTTGCTGCATCTCAGAAGCAGGAAATAGCCTCCGTTTCCTAAGCCAACTAGAGCGTTTCTCAAGGTCCTGCATGACCACGCCAATGTCTCGACCCTTTGTTTCCGGCATCACGAAGTAGAGAAACGCGAAGCACGCAATCGTCGGCACGATGTAGATGATAAGGACCGAGAAAGGTCCGACCGCTGATAAATTGAGTGGATAGAACGCTGCGCCGGTGAGAATTCGAACGGCGAAGAACACCGACGTCGAAATCGTCTGCGCCTGCGATCGATAGACCTGGGGGACCATCTCGGAAGCGAGGAACCACGGAATCGGGCCAACGCCCAAACTGAAGACGATCATGTGAACAACGTAGGCGATAGTCACCGGATAGACGCACCACGCGGCTTGCGTCAAAGCCCGACTGACGACCGCGAAGACGACGTAGATTGCGTTGCACAGGCAACAGCCGAGCATCGTTAATAACATTAGCCGCCGCCTTCCGACGTGGTCGATAAGTGCCAACTGGACGACGTCGGCGAGGGCTTTCGCGGCACCGACGCCAATCGTTGCGTAACGCGCCACCGATGCCGCAACGCCAACGGAGATGAACATCGACGTCGAGAAGCTTTGAAGTGCCGCAACGCCGGTGAAGATATGCGCGCTAGCGGCGATACATCCAACGAGTGTCGCAAGCTTGACGATTGAGGGCATTTTCTCACGATTCGCACAACAGGTACTTTTCTCCCTACTTCGGATGACCGAGCTTGCTGGCTGGCTTTCTTGCGCGATTCTCTGAATCATTCCGTCTACAACCGAAGCATCATTATCAAAGAAGCGAATCGCTTTTTCGGCCGTTTCTCGATCGCCTCGCGTGAGCAGAAGATGCTTCGGCGATTCGTGAAAGAAGAACAAACAAACGGTGTGAATTCCGAGCGGAAAGAAAGGCAAAGCGAGAAGAAGCATAAAGTGCTGCTCGTTTCCAATCACCGTCGGAAGACCGACGATCATGCCGAAAAGTTCGATGAAGACGATGAAGAGCTCTTGAAATGAACTAATAATGCCACGGAACTCAGCGCGGGAGATCTCCGTGAGATAGAGGGGCTGAAGGCCGCTGCTGAGGCCCGCGTGGAAGCCAACGAGAAAACGACCGAGTATGAGGAGCTCGAAGACGCCCGTTTGCGGCCAGATGCAAATCAGTGCGGTTCCGAGAGCGGACGGAATATTGCTGAGGAGAATCGAGTTTCGTCGTCCGAAACGCTCGGCGAAGTAGGCGACGGGCATTATGCCGCATAGGGCACCGAGGTAGAAGATGTTCACGGAGAGGGTCCAGAACCACGCGAAGTCGTCGACGGTGATTTGATGATCGAAGCGTTCAAGCCAGCTGGCGTTTAGGAAATGCTTGAATATCTCTTCCGACGGGTTGACGAAGCTGAGCTGATAGGCGAACTGAAAGTTGCCGCCCATGGCGACAACGCTGGCGACGAGGATTAGCCTCGATGGTGGAAGTAACATTTCTGCGATGAAGCTACTGCAAAATGTCGTGTGATATTAGATGGGGCCACCTGTCGTGGCTTGGGTGAGAGTGAAAAAGTTTTCAAAGTGTTTCGTCGAGAAACTTAATCAACGATAATCCATCTTCCAAGACTTCGAAGAATACGAAAAACATGTTCTTTGTATCTAAGAAGAACAGCGATAGTGGTAATTTTTCAAAGTATGACAGCGGCAAAAATCTTCGTTAGTGGTGAAAAATGTCGTGTGCATGGATTCATGATCTCACTACATTTGAGTACAAGAAGCATCAGTATTGCTGCGATGCGAGGCCCACGCTACCGACGGTAACGTGAGCGTGTGAGGATAGACTGGGTCCTGTCGTGATTGGTCGAAAATGAGCGCGCTTTCGCACGCTGCAAAAGCGACACCTGGTGAACACTGCATGAAATTTGGAAGTCATATGGTTTTCGGGCTCAGCGCAACTTGACACCGGGTTTTGCAAAGCGGAGTTAGAATGGTCCTATAGCTCTGTCGGCTTGAGCGTACTTAAACATGCGGGAGGTCTGAGGATTGAGTTCTGGCCGAGGTGGAAACTTTTACTTAGCATGTATGTGTGCTTTTGGTGAATGAACAAAAGGTTTTGATTGCGAGTCACATACGTGGCTGGAGTATAGGTATCGCAAAATTCGAATATATCATGCTTTGCGATTCTAACTGCTAATGCGATGGCTTGTGTTGATATGGCCACGACGCGCCGCTTTTTACATCAGGGTGCATTTCTGCCTTTCCGGTTCCCTTGTCTTCCGAAATAGAAGCTTTATGTGACCGTCCTCTGTGGTCTGCGCGAGGAACGGTTTTTCTCCGTCGGGGCCAACTGCACCATGCGTGACCAAGAGCTGTACTATGGGCAAGCTCCGAGCTTGCATCAGTGGAGTTGAATTTTTCTCTGCTGTTTTGTTTGCATCAGCACCGTGCTCGAGCAGAACGCGCACGCAATCGAGATGACCATTTCCAACTGCTCTCATCAGTGGCGTTGTGTTCTTGTAGCCAAACGCGTTGACCATTTCACTGGATCCCTTTTCGAGCAAATATTTTATGATGTCAGCATGTCCCCCTTGGGCCGCCGAGTGGACTGCTGTGTCACCCTCTAAGCTCGTTTTGGCGACGTCGGCGCCATACGCAACAAGAAGTCGCACACACTCGAGGCTGCCGTTGGAGGCGGCTCTCATCAACGGCGTCGACGAGTTGTAGCCCAATGCGTTGATGGCGTCGATCGGCGGATTCTGCTCGAGCAAAAACCCGATGACGTCAGCCTGTCCGTTCTGTGCGGTCAGGTGAAAGACGTTGTCGCCGTCGGGTTCGGTTGCATTAATGTCTGCGCCTCGTGCGATGAGAAGCTTCACGGTGTCGCGATGACCCCTGAAAGCAGCTCTCGAGAGCGGTAACGACGAATTGTAGCCGAGTTTGTTGATGTATGAAGCGGCGCCATTGTCGAGCAAATACTCGACGATGTTGGTGTGACCTTCCTGTGCGGCTTGATGAAGGGCCGTGTCATCGTCAAGGGCTATTAGTGTCAAATCAGCTCCTCGCTCGTGGAGGAGCTTTACGACGGCTAAGGAGCCTTCGGCGGCGGCACGCATAACGGATGTTGTGCCCTTGAAGCCGCGAGCATGCGGGTCTGCGCCAGCGTCGAGCAGAAGTTTGACCACTTCCGAGTGACCATTCTGCGCGGCCTTATGAATCGGACAATCGCCCTTCTCATTTGCGATGTTTACATGAGTTCCAGCATCGATCAATAATTTTACGACTTTAACGTCACCGGCGGTTGCAGCTGCCAAAAGGGGCTCGGGCGCTTGAGGCACGGTCGATGTCATAGTCTGCGAAGTAAAGTTGAACACAGATCAGAGCCAAAGGGTCTGCGTGAAGTGATGATATTTAAAACTTCTCGATGTCAAAAATGGAATCTGTTGTGTCTGACTCCTCCTAACGTCCCGGACGATGCCAAGTACTCATCAGTCCTCTAGAATTTCCATAAGATTCAGTTCCGCACTATCGATTTTGCGGCAAAAGCAAGCTTCTCCCGCGGTGAGCTACTTAATGCGAACAATGTGTAAACGAGAGAAAACTTCTGCGTTTGCGCTGTCGCAGAGAAAAAGTATAGCGAAATGAGGCGCAGTAAAAAGTTATAACAATGCGGCACCTTCGTAAACAATGGCAACGATGCAACGTAGTAAGTGCTATCATTTGTGTGTCAGTCGACCTACCGAGACGACAGCGTTGAATTGTTTTGCGGAAAATCCAAAAAGCTTTCTGCCAAAATGCGCAAAAACATCGGTACAAACTTTTCCATGTAAGTTAGGGGCTGTGTGGTACAGCCGCGTGCACAAATGATGTCACCTCAGAGGGGAGGGTGGGGGCGACGAAAAATGATGAGGGAGTAGATCAAAAAGTGACGTCACTTTACGACAGTCTGCCATCGACAGGACTAGTGCTGTGAGTACCATGGACACTATAGCTGCAGCTCAGCAATACCGCTTTAACGGAGACAATATGGCAAGTTGAGTTCAACGGAGGCAATATAGAAATGATGAAGTTTGGTGAAAATGTGTCTTCAAATAGTAAACTTTTGATAGAAAGACGATGTCACTTACACGGGGAGGGGGTCGGGCCGAAAGTGAGGGAGTCTAAAAATTCAAAATTTGAGATGACGTCATTTGTACACAGTCCCTTAAGCAAAGGAGGTATGAGATCATTGAAGTATGGCGTCACGTGCCGAGGGAAGGTAGGTGTGACCTAAAGTGTAATTAAAGTGACATCAGCTGTACAAGTTAAGAACTTGTACTGACGTGCCTTGAAAAATAAATATGAAACGAAATCAAATGAGAATTAGAATTGAAATGAAAATTCAAATGAAAAGAGAAATTTTGCGATGAAAGTGAAAATATAATTTTGAGCGGAGGGCAAAATCAAAATAGTGTAAAATAATTATTGGCAAAAACACTGTATATGTATACATACTAATTGCGATGGGTGCTCGCTTGGATTTTGTTCAATCACTCAGCAAGCCAACATTCGGCAATAGAATCCTCAACTAGGAATCCACCCGCCGCTGTCGCGGCGCCACTTCCAGGGGTAAGGCCTTATTATCGCCTCCGGCGGTTCAATTCCCTCCCTTGTAGATTCGCTCTGCGCCAAACTTTTGCGCGTAGCCCTTACTTGCTAACATTGTCGACAAATTCTTATGACACATTCCTGATGAATAGTTTCTAGAAAGCTAATATTAATGAGACTTTATTTAAAAACCATTATTGTGAGGGCCGCTAGTTATTCCCCTGAACACCGATATAAACAGTTGGCGCAGACTGAGCGACGTATGTAACCTGTGCGATATTTTTCGTTTGCTCACTGACTTTGAGATATTGATAGGCGCGCAAAACGGTGACAAAGAAGAAGATGTGCAACGCGAGTGGGCCGACGACGATCGTGACGATGAGAAGCGCGGTCATCAAATCGCCAGCGATACCATTGTAGACTAGGACCCGGATGATGTACCCGATGTATGAAGCCATGCCGATCGCGTTGACGACAATGAAGGGCAAGAGAAATAAGGCGCGTTTCGTTTTTAAGCCAACGAAAAGAAAGACGATCACGGTGAGAATGATCACTTGTAGGAGGTACATGGAGGCGAATATGGCGACATCTTCTGGGTACCATTCGCCCGAGGAGTTCAAGTAAAAGGTCACAAGGATGAAGGTCTGGGCGGCGAACGCGATCGGAAGCCCGGTGGCGTAAAGGATGCCGATGACGAAAGCGCCGGTGGTCACTGTAAGGGAACGTGGAAAACGTCGGAATACTGATTTTTCCGGATTGGCTTACCCAGACAACAGCAGCCACAGCCGCAGGTCTTCCAGCGAGCGTTTTCAAGATTGTTCATTTTCGTTGCG
Source organism: Prismatolaimus dolichurus (assembly GCA_034691745.1). NCBI lineage: Eukaryota > Metazoa > Nematoda > Enoplea > Triplonchida > Prismatolaimidae > Prismatolaimus > Prismatolaimus dolichurus. The sequence goes on from JAQGBB010000444.1 coordinate 7,302, forward strand.
AGTCCGCTCGGTATGAACGGTTATGAAAAGTTTTGCGGAATTTGACTTTACTGCGAAGCGAACACGAAGTGTGAGAACAGAGTGCGGATGTTTTCGTGAAAGGCAGATGAGTGTAAGCAGAATGCAGATGAGTGTAAGCAGAATGCAGATGAATGCCAGCAATACTGTAAATTGTGAGCCGCGCACTTCAGCCTGCTGAAGAAAAAATCTAGTAGTAAGTTTTCTGGCGAGGCCGCCGTTTAAAGTTCTTGCGCTTCGGTAAGTTATAACTGTTTGTTTTTTTTTTCGAAAAAGACGGGAAAAGTTCTTTTTCTGGCCCATTTTCAGCAAACAAGGAAAACCCGATTTTTGTGAGGGAAAAGTCTTCCACTTAAACGCTTACAAATTTTCGAATTTTTTACTGATTTTCAAACATTTTCAACGATTTCTGTGTAAACGTTTTGACTTTATAATCTCGTTCGTGTGATACGAGTAAGTTGCTCCTTCAATCAGCTGGATTTGCGTTTAAAGACCGGATGTGTCAGCGAATGCTAAACTACTAATGATCTTTGCATAATTGAGAATTTAGTTTATTACAGCTCTGCCCACGAAAATAAGAGCCACCTAGGTAGCTCGCAATTGAGACAGTGGTAAGCACTTTGAGGTTTTTTGGTGAAAATTTCCCTAATTAATTCAGCACTTATCGATTTAGTGCGCCACGGACGTTCTATGTTGGATCCCGGGATAACTATGGGTATCACGCACTTTTGAAACCCCGAAGTTCAGATCCGCAGTGGCCGATTTGTGCGAAAGCTGCTATGAGTTTTTTGGAATCTTTTGTCGACCCTTTGCTAGAGTTTGAAATTTGCTAACATGCATAACGGTATTTCGATTGCATGTTGCCAAACTCATGCAGTCGCAAATACCGCAATATGAGCACTTTGAAAATCAATGCATTTATTTATTTATAGCAATCCCTTTTTGGCGAAAACTTAGAGACTCCCAAAAACCTAATAGCATGCAAGTTTCTACGCATTTAGGGTGACAAAGGCGAACGCGGGCCAAAATTCAAATGTTGCGCCGACGTTTCTTAACCCATCAGCCCGGACGGGTTTTGCAGTGCGACCCCTGTCCAACCGTAAACTAGACGTAAACCTATTTTGCACTGCGCCACCAATTGTGATATTTTTTGTCCGCCTTTAAGCCGCGCCAACTATGAAAAGAATGTTTTTGAATGCTTTACTTTGCAATAGAAAAGCAAGACTTAGTATCGTAGGACGTACATTTTAGTGCTCAGTGAGATGTCTCAGTTGGTACAGGTTACTCAGTTAATTTCAAAATAAAAGTTACCAGACGTCACCTTTTATAGGATACAACATCCACACATTCGTCAAGTAGGGGGTCATGTATTATGCTACATAAAATCGTAACTTTGATGGCCAGGGCAGAGAGATGGGGGCAAAAATGCAAGGTTTATAAGAATGCGGACTCCTTATAACGGCGTGCTCCTTATAAGCATGCTTAGCATGCTTGTCGGTCCTAGCGATAACTGCCCACTGCAGACTGCAACATAAAATTTTTTTACAGAGGTTGCACCGGATGGAACATTTTAATCACTTAATGTCGACTCGGTGTATCGACTCGGTTTCAGCTCTCATAATATGCGAAGTAATTTAATACGTGTCGCCTCAAAGTGTAATCGGAGACCGGTCCAGAAGCAGGCAGAATGTTAGGTCTGTCACCTGTCACCTCAGAGGCTTGTCAAAGTTGTATCGTGATCGCGCAGCTGCACTCCCAAACGCAACGCCATTCATTCCAAGATTGCCCGCAAAATCCCTTCTCCCATTTCGACGGCGCTGCTTGACTGACATGGCCTGTGAACGCAGAGTCGTCGAGAAGTACTTTGAGAAGTTTGCCACGACCACGGTCATTCGAGTGTTCAACTTCATTCGCATGTCGCCAACGCTCATCGAACGGCTCTTCTGGATTGCCGTCCTCATCGGCTTTACCGCCACCACTGCGTGGAATGTCGAGACGACCATTCAAACCTTCTACTCTGAACCGACGGCGAGTCAGATCAGCTACGTCGTAAACACGACCGACGGTTTGCGATTCGACAACGCCGTCATATGCCTGGAGGTTCTCTCCAACAAGCTAGTCAGACTTTACAACTCGATGGGCGATGACGTCATCCGCGTAGTGACCGGAAGCAACAGAACGTTCATAGAAGTTTTGAAGGAAAAACTTTCAAAAGTGCACAAAGCTGAAGATCAGCGTGCTGACCACCTTAGAAACGTTCTTCGTAATACGAGTGCTTCCGAGAGTCCAGAGGTGTTTCTCAAATTCTATCACGGGTTCGAGAAAGCAAACTTTGCACCTTTCACTCCACAGGAAGTTGCGCTTTTGGGCCTCACCACTGTGATGTTCTCTCGCCTGATTGACCTCGAGACGGACCCAAAGGTCTTCTTCGTGAACTGGCGCTCGGCTGCGATCAGAAACCTCCATCAAGCTTATGTTGAGAAAAATGTTAATTTCTCCGAACTTTTCGAGCTTTTCGCCGAGATGACGTGCGTTATCATGCAGATTCGGGTCGTTCGCAGCGAGTACGACCTCGACACCTCGCTCACCGAGTACACGCCGTACAACTTCTGCCAAAATCTATCGACTCTCCGCTACTTTGGAACGTTTGGCGACACCGAGACGATCTGTTACCCGATCGGCAAGAACACAGAATCCCAACTCTTCTTTCGAAACGTGTTTGACGACGTTGTCATCTCGATTCACCCCGAACCTCTCTACAAAGAGCTCGCCACCGAGCTAAAACACTTGTCGATTGATCTTGCAGGAACGCTTGCGTCAGAGCAGCGGTATATCGCAGGGCGCTTCCACCGTCGGCAAGTGGTCGAGTTTAGCCTCGAGACGCAGAGCGTGTCGGTAAATTTGCGAAGAAAACCATGTTCGGCGAAGGAGACACGAATCGGCAGTTACGACGATTGTACCTTCTGGTGCCGCCTCGAGGCGCTTATCCAAGCGTGCGGCTGCGTTCCCTTGTTTGGCCAATTTGTTCCCAAGTTTGGCGCCCTACCGCCAGCCAATCAGAGTTGTGCAATTACGCTGGGAAACGATTTCAGCCAATGGTCGACTCACGAACGATGCGGAGTGGCGCTAACCGCGAAGTATGAACCTCGAAATGCAAATTGCTCAAGGCAGTGTCACCCAAATTGCGAGCGCTTGATTTTCGGAAACACGGTGTGGAAGGAAGGCACGGATGGCACCTTTCTGACGCTGAGATCCACGAAGTTTGTCCACGAAAAAGTGGATGAGTACCTTACGATGGACAGTAGGGGCCTAGTGACAGCGCTGGGAGGAAATCTAAGCCTCTGGCTGGGTGCGAGCTTCCTCGCGCTAATTCACATCGTTGTGTTCTTTATCAAATTGCCGTTGGAGCGGTGTGCTCTAGATGATGAGGAAATGGAACACAAGCTTACACTAGCTGAAAGCCAGAGGGGAAGACGAACAACGCTACCGACGAACAAGAAAACTAGTGCACCACAAGACAGATCGGTGACCTGCGATACTGTTATTGATTTGGAGAGCGATTTTACGGTATCGACTTTATGAACAACTATGTTTCTCTAAATGATCAAAGAAGTTGAAAAAACTGTGAAACTCGCTGAAAGTGGATTTTAGATTATGTCTAAATTATAGAGGAGCCTTAACCTATCACTCTCAGAAACAGCAGCTGCGGGAACGAAGGACTAAAATTTTTAGGTATTCGCTGGACAGTAAAGTACATAAATTACACAGTTAGCAGTTCAAGCGCCGAAACCTCTGCAGCTTCCTTCAGGCGACCTATGAAAAGCAGAACCTGTAGCTAATTCCTCAGGTTTAGTATAAAATTGTCGTCAACATTTTGGGTATAAATGAAAACAGCGAAAAACGCGAAATCGAGGGGACCATATCTATCCTGCCTGTCGCGGGTCCGGGCGTCGCTTGGTCATTAGAACACGCCCATGACTATGACTACCGATGTTTTTCGCGTAAATTTTTAGTGTGTCCTGTCTTTGTTTTCTGAGACCGAGACAAACGTTTCCTTTGCCTCAGACTCCGAAGACAATACAACTGTCTTTTCTTTGTCACATTGCCTCGGACCTTTTTGGAGTAGCAGATTACAACCTTCAAAGTCAGAAAACCGTCTTGGGCGGCTCCATTTTCTTGCGGTTTGGTAAAAATTTTCAAATGTTTGAAAATAGAAATTTCGCTATAAAAGTGAATGTTCTTCGAAACTTCTGGCTAAAATGTTTGCTCTTTTTGCGGTAAAAGACAGAACAAACATGACCGCAAAATCTTGTCGTGTGCCCATCCTTGTCTTTTGAGCCCTGGAAAAGCGAGTTCGTTTGTCTTGTCGACAAAAACCTGTGGCAGCGATATCTCGAGCTAGAAGTAACCGATCGGAATGAGGTTTTTTAGATGGATACCCCGTCCCTCGAGTAGAAACTTTTTTGAAGATGGGCATTGGGGGTTCATTAGTGGGGGCAGGGGACGGGTTGGAATCCGGCTTTCCATATAAAAACTGCTGCAAAGCAGCGGAATACGCGTGATTCACCGTTTTTCCTTGCACGTGCACACGAAATAAAGCTACAGTGCAGGCATCCACGAAACCCGTGGATTCGATGTTTTGTTCGCCGTGTTAAGCTGCGCGCTTGGTGTATCCTTGCGTTTCAACCAACGTTTCTTCCAAATTTTGAGTTTAATTTTTGTCTGCTGGGATATATGTTTCGTGGTTGTAGAGTTTCTACTAGCTGTATGGCAGTGAACATTGGCAGTCATGGTAGTGAAAAAATAGTGGAGCACGAACAGCGCCAACTTTTAAACGCCTCGGGCGAAAGGAGCGTTGGACAGAGTCAGGAATAGCAAAACGACCATCTACGGGGTTACATAGATGCGTTAGGTTTTGAAATTTTTAAAATCAGCTGAGAAAACCTAAATTTATCGCCCGGGTAACAGACACACTTACGGATATGCGAACAGTTAGCTATCTTTTCTTGCGCACTGCGCCCTCCAGAAGATGTAAAAATGAGACTGGTTGCACAAAATGACGGTTTTGTTGAACAAGACCTAGCCATAGTGGGCAAATGGCGGAGTCAACATTCATTCAAGCTATCTAGTGGGATCTCCAGCTTGGAATCCTGGTGAATTAACTTTCCTGATTGGCAGTACGCTCTGCGCTCATGTCAACACGTACCGTCATGGCGGACGTGTGCTTCGCCTGTCGCGAATGCTGTCGAACTCAGTCGAACAACATTTGCTGAGCGAATCGAGTCGACGTGGGTGCTCATCGAACGGTTTCAACAACGTCTAATCGAAAACACACTTTGTTTACGATTTTAAAACCCTGACAATCATTTAGCTCAGCCGGTTGTAGCAAAATGGTGTTTTGCATCGACTGCGAGAAAAAAAGTGGTGTACGGTAATTGCTGCCGCTTTGACCTGCGATTTCTCATAAATTTCGAGAAACTTGTGGCAACACTTCTCACATAGCGCATGCTCACTCATTCACCTGATTACTGGACGGTTCCTTTCTTTTGGCGTTTTTTGCCGCTCAACTTCGACTACCAACAAATAACCTTGCGCCGTTTTCCCTTATCTGCCTGGCTTTAGTTGTTTGCAGGATTCCGGATAAAGTTTTGTTATTTGCATTTGGAGACGTAATATGCTTCGGACGATAATATTCAGCCTAAAACAGTGTAAACTACAGCCGGTTCCATTGCCAAGGGTTTGCACGTTTCAATGTCCGCACATGATAGGAGTTCAGCTGCAAGATTTTCGCAACCTATGAAGACATCCAACTCCTTTGTTGTCGTACAGCTTCTAAATCATTTGATTCACTTCCTGGGGAGCGAGCTGGGACGCGAGGTGACAAAAGCTCTGTGACCAGTTCCTGTTCAGGTCGACCTATTCTCTTTTCTCGTTTTTTTGCCGCAGTCCACAACAGCGTTTCTAATTTAGTAGAAGGTCGTTCTCGAGATACCAAACTATTTTTTTCTCCATCGATGATATTTCAAGTTTTTTACTCCAACACCGGCGCTAGTTTATACTGACAGCCATTTTAAGTACGCAACCTAAGGCAGTCCGCAATTGTGTTTGATTCAATTAACCCATCTTTTTCGTAGCACTTTTTTACGGCAGATTGACGAGAAGATGATGTCGAACTGCACCTAAAATGGTAAAAAAGCAGTAACAAATTAGTCGAAAGTTTGTCTCATATATACCCGTTTCCACAATCCCGATAGATCTGATCGATGCAAAGACGAAAACAGTCGAAAGCTTTGCGGACGACAACGTCGCCTGAAGCAAGATGACGCAAGACTTTGCTGTTGAGCGGTACCGGAACTTCGCCAATCGAGCAACTTTAAAAAATGGATAATATAATAACCTTAATATTGTTAGTTTTAGGCAGAATTAGATGCTACCATGCATACTGTTGGCTTTTGTCCACAGCATTCTGCGTTAGACAACGGTCGTATTTGTCGAAGCTGTCTAGCACGCTCTCCCACAAACACGTTTCAACCGCTTGATTCAGCCCATTGCTGAACCCTTGCGCACAGCTGAAATTACAGTCTGCTCGCATGGTGTAATTTCTTATTTAAAAATTAAAAATTAATTTTGAAATTAATTAAACACAAATTTAATCAGAATTTGAAAAAATAATTAAAACATGTTGGTCTATTTTATTATCGATTTTTATGAAGGTTTTGGCTAAGTCCAAGAGCACTTACTTTTCGACACACTCTACTGCGGCGTCCTCAGCGCACTGCTCGACGTCTGACCATCGTTTCAGTGCAGCGTTGCTTGTGGCCAGAACAGCATATATGATAATTGAGAAATACGCCATGGCAGCACAACGAGGCGGCGGGTGCTTTGTAGAATCGACCATGAATTTTGCGATTTTCTTTTCCTGTTCGGCCCATAAAAAGTGCTCCTGTTTAGAAAACATTCCATAAAAATGTATTTACTTCCGGATAGCAAAAACTGTTTTGATTAAAAAACGATTGTAAAAGACTCGACACGGCAGCACACATTTAGAACAGCGCAACGTTCCGCAACTGAAGCGATTATTTTGTGTCATAGAGGCGTGTCGGACGTTTATTCATCCTCATGCTGCGTGAGTGCACCGACGCGGAAACTGTCCCGCCTCCAACTGGGCCATCCGACTAATTTTAGAGGAAGAAATATTTTACGTGTATGAGGAGATCTGAAAATAGTGTTTAGGTAACAGCCTGCGGGGTTTTCGAGAATTACCACGCAGTTGATCTTGAGAAAGTTCGGGATGCGTAACCGGTTATGTGAGGTAACTGAGAGGGTTTATTTGAAGTTTCTAGCATTAAAATTTTTCACAACGCAACTTGTTGAATTTTCGATCCAAATGTAAAAAAGTTTGCACTTTCATCGAAATAATCTTTTATGTTTACAAATTGCAATTAAGTGCAGACCAAGTTGAACGCGAAGCTGAAGGTAGCATTTGGTATGTGCGCTTTAGAGAATGATTGAAATCCCTTACTATACGACGACGGACGGCATTCTTAGCTGCAGGTCCAGCATTTCGTGCGACACGCCTGGAGACAAACCTGAGTGAAATTTGAAAATCGACGCGTTTGGTACAACATTCGGTGTTTCGATTTTTTCCGTGGATTGACCGCTCACGATAAATGCTTATTATCGGCAGGTGATTGCAAAATCAGTAAAAAATCGCAACAGTAAAAATCGTAGCAGGAAAACCATGTGGAGTTAGAGCCTATTGCATAACATGCTGTCGTCAGTCAAAACGTTCAGAACGTAGATCTTCGAGCGGAACATGCTGTCCGATGTGCGGGTACACTGGCAGCGTTGATCTGAAGTGTTCCACATTCGTAATGCGCACAGCCTGTGCAAAGGAATCGTCACTAATGCTTGTGTGGTCTGTGAGCGATACCGTAATCCACAGCGGTACCCTCTCACCTCTGTGCTTTCTTGCACCACATTGCCTGCAGCGTCGAGTGGCTTCTCCGTTCCTCGGACGTAAACGCTCAGCTTCTTTCGCTTCGGCCCTCCGCAAACGATAGACGTCTGGAATTAACTTTCTGACTGTAAGAGTTTTGTGTTAAAATCATTTAAGAAAACCTCATAAAGTTCAGCCAAATCCGCGACGGCGAGCGCGTCCAACGCGGCGATAATGTCGACCTGTCGATCAAAGTAGTACTCGCGATAGCTTATCTCCGACCAGTAGTCCGACGCGAGCGACGTGAGCGTTTTTGGGCGTTCGCGAATCGCGCACACAACTGCAGCCTTATGCTTCGCGAGCTCTGCGTCGGATATCGATTTTAGCAACTCCTAGAAACGTGAGAGCCTTGTATAAAAACTTCGAAAAATCAGTGTCAAAAATCCCAGTGGACACCCTTGACTGCCTTACTAGCATTGAGCTCAAGAATGCTTCAACCCTTCCTTCGACGTACTCAAGAGCGTGCCGCGTCTGAACACTAACGTACAAACCGAGCGAGTCGCTGCCGTTGATGCGTCCGCAACGCACGAGGTATCCTGACGAAGCAAAACAGTTGAATACAAAACGGTTACGTGATCTATTTAGGGCGTTCACGTGCCAAATTGCTCTTTCGTCCTCAGCTGATTGTAGCATGGCTCGCGAAGGATCTGCACGACAAGTGACATTATCGCCGACATCTTGGGCTGACGTACACCGCACTGGAGGTACACGAGCACCGCCGAATCGGGTTGAACCTCGTTAATTGCCTCGTAGATATAAGCGGACGCTAAGAACAAATATTTTTTGGCAAGAAAGCGCTAAGTGTTTTTGCCCGTGTTTCCGACTCTCGCTTGCCATCAGGAAGCTCGAATTCGTAGTCGATGGCGAGGGTACTGATGTCCGGAACAGCCGACGAGACCGTTTTTCGTCGTACGATTTCAATCGAATTTTTCATCAGACTGATTGCTTGCTAAAATTTTGCTTTGCGCAATAGAGTTTTTTGGACGATTTTTTTATGGGCCATATGATCCAAACTGTTTGAACCCAAAAAGTTTTATGGCCCAAACACCGAGTTATGCCCCAAACGTTTTATGTCCCAAACGCTTTACAGCCCAAACACCCGAGTTATGGTCCAAACCTCCGGATTATAGCCTAAAGTCCCAATTTATGACCTACACTTAGTGTGGCCCAAACGTTTGGACCATAAACAGTTTGTGCCACATGGGCCAAACGTATGGGTTTATGGGCAACCTCTGTTGCATGTGGTGCGGGCTAGATAGCATTAGACTTCCTCTATCGAATACGTGCTGTGGTAATCAACAAAATTTAGTTTTAAAATTCGCAGTTCCGAGGGCGAATTACGTGCAATATACCGTACTTCCCTACCGTCCTAGATGTGAAACTGAAAGCTTGTTATTAGAATTTGCATTCGGTTACAACCCCGCGTGTGACGTAACATATTTCCTGTCATTTCTGAATTCTTTTACCCTTTGGTCGATGTTCCCCTCCACCAACGACTCAAAATGGATGCAGCTGAAAAACTGCACCATGTAGCTTTCGAGCTCTTCCACGGTTATGCCTGCAAGCGCCAACAACAATTCAGCTATAATTTCGCATTTCCACGTTTCTATCCCTTCACCTTCCAAAACTTTCAGCTTCTGCGAGTAAGAAAAAACCTTGTCGTTGAGAATTAGGAGTCTATAGAAACGAGCTTGCTCCGCCGGCTCGTCGGAGTCGAAGTTCTTTAGCATTCGGGCTGCCTTCTCCTTGAAAATCGCAAAACGAGTCGGGTCGAGTTTGAAACTAACGACCCGCTCGACAATCTCCGCGGTGAATGCGAGCATCTTTTCGCTGAAGCCGCACACGCTAATCGTGATTGCGTCATCGGACCACTCAACACCATAGTAGAGCGACGCGACGGACGCATCGTAAGTGAATTCGGTGAGCTCGTCGTTGACGAGATTCACAAAGAGCTTTAGGAGCTGAATACTCTTCACATCCACGCTCACGGCGGTCGACGTTAACTTGAGATAGAGGGAGCCCTGCGGCACCAAATACTCCTCGTCTTGCTTGTGCCAGAGGCGACAGTGAGGCTCGTTCCAGAGGAGGTCCGGCACCGGAAACCTGTTAACATCGAGTCGAGCGTTACGATGTGTCGGGCGAGGAAGGAGTGCAAAATCAGTTGGAATGTATGGATTCGGTGAGGGGAGCCGAAAAGCACCCTCAGCTGCCCGTGCCTGACGACACCGGCTGAGCAGCTCCTCGCTCAGCCGTTCCTTCGAGTACTCCGTTCCGAACCAGCGTTCTCGTTCCCACGTTCCACCCTCAAGCTTTTTCGCGACGCACGTGACGAGGAAGTTGTCGGCGTTGAGTTTCGCGAGGAGCTCTTCGATCAGCTCCGGTCTATAATCGGGCATCGAATAGGGAGAAAAGAGTATGTCCTCGACGGGAACGTTCTGCAATTTCTTCGCAAAGTCCTCACAATCGTCGCGTTCGTCGGACTTGGACTGGAATCTAAAGCTCAGCTCGCGCAAGTGTGCGATTTGGCGGTGGTACCACTCTTGGACACCTTCGCGTCGGATTAACTCGAGGTACTCGAACACCATTACGACGATGTCGTCGACGTGATTTAATCCCTCCTCGGTAAGCACTACAGCGACGTCGAAGAAGGCGAATCCGCGCGATGGCGCGGTATCTTCGGCGCTTAATGAGGTCGCCCACGAGAGGCGTTTGAGGGCCGAGAGGAGACTCTGTGGACCCTCGTAGCCGAGCAGCTCGCCGACATAGGTGTTCGGTTTTGAGTTTCGATAGGCTACTCGCAAGTCGGGGATGGGGAAGGAAATCTCGATTTTTCTGCTGTCCGCGATTGGTCGGACGTTTATGCGGCGCCCGACCTGCTCGGCGCCATAGGGGTGGTCGGTCCAGGAGATACGCTCGAGATTCTTATTTTCGATAGCTGCGAAGGAGCTAACGGCCAACTGTTGGAGCACATCGACGGACTCGCGTCCGAGGATGCAAGCGGTCATTAGGTTCGAGCTATAGTGATCGTTGTAGAACGCGAGGAGCTTATCGCGAAGATCGGCGCGGTCGGCACGAAGCGTCTCGTTATTTCCGCATCCGAATTTGGCATACGGATGACCGGGCGCCGAGAGCGATCTTTCGAGCTGTGTGAGACGGCGACTATCGTCTTTGACGCCTAGACTGAACTCTGAGTGAACGGCGTTCACTTCGCGTTCGATGGCGTCGGCGGCGAAAAGCGGCGCGATGAAGAACTGCGAGAAACGATCCAGCGCCGGGGCGAGGTGGTCGGGCTCGATGTCGAAGATGTATGTGGTTCTGTCGGTGCCTGTTCCGCCATTGTCCGATCCCGCGTGCAAGCTGATGTACTGAAGAAAAAATCAATTGGAATTAATTTGAATTTAATTTATAGTATATAAATTTAAAATAAATAAGATTAAATGAGTTGATTAAATAAGCCATTTAATATAATTGATTTATTTTTAATTTATTTACTGTAAATCAAAATTAAATTAAATTAATTACTTACTATAAATTTAATCGATTAAATTTTATTTTAATTGATTGAATTCCATTTAAATTTTAATTTAATCGATCAAATTCAATTTCTTTGCGCAAATTTGAAGGTCAAACAAAAAGCGCGAAACTTGGCTTTTTTTCACGTAAAAAGTGTCCATCAAATACGATTTTTCGAAAGGGTGTTTCGTGGTTCGGTCCGGTTTAGCTTAGGAGTGTAGTGCGTCAACGCTCATATTCAATAGTGTTTTTAGACTAATTACGTTGCTAAAGTCGTTGTCTGCAGGATACTTCGTCGAGCCCATGAAGAGCATGTGCTCGCAGAAGTGTGCCAAGCCGGGCAGATCGTCGGGATCCATCATGTGGCCTAAAATCGGAAAGATTGAGCGGATGATTTTTTGCATCCTGCTTCAGCAAGGATAGCTAACTGGTCAAACATGGATTTCCTCCGTTTCCCTCCTTTCCTCTGGACGTAAGTTTTTTGCTCACGTTGCAATATTTTTTTTCGATTCAAGACCTACTGTTCCAAAGTGTTCCAGAGTCTCACGTTGTTCCGAACGCCGTAGAATTGCTTGGTGTTTTTGTCTAGGCAGGATGCTTTTCGGGTCTGCCGCTTACTTGCGTCGAATTCCATCACTCACCAACGCTACCAACGGTGAGCGCTGCTGCGGCATTGTCAGCTTTATTGTCGCTGATAAGAAGCACCTTCATTCCGTTCGATAGTTCGAGACCACGATAGACGCGTTCGTCATTCTCCGATTTTCTCA
>JAQGBB010000445.1:0-19597 GCA_034691745.1 Prismatolaimus dolichurus
CCCGACCCCCCTCCCCCACCCTCAGGCCGGACGTCTTTTGTGAAAGGCCCCTTAAGGGGCAACAAACATCGTGGGCGAAACTTTACGGAAAACCTGTCGTGACGCAGCGTAAAGCATAACAGGCCCACACACATTCGTCGACTAGCCAATTTGTGGAGGGTCAGGGTATGCAAGCGAAAACTTTCCTTTTTTTACAGATTAGCAAGTTCTCAAGTTACCTCGAAGCCATCCTTCGACCATCCGCGCTGTGGTTTCATCGGAGCTGAGAGGCTTTTTCAGGGAAAATCTAGCTGAAAGCCAAAGCAAAATTAGCGAAGATGCGCGACCGACCGGAAGTAGAAAGAATCCTCGGGCTTCAAAAGAGCGAAAATGAGTTTCTAACCGTGGTCTCATGGAAGACTGCGCTGAATAGTCGTCTATAAGCACCCGGCTTTTAGCACCTTCGTCGCGTTGTGAAAAGAAAACGCAAGCCTAGTACGCTAAAAGCATCTCCCTATCTGTCTTGAATGACAAGGACGCATGTGATTGATAGCGATCAAAAAGCGTCATTCTAGTGATAAAATCTCGTCGGAAATCCGACTCCACCTTGCATAATCTATACCTTTCCCGCCACTAATTGAGTGACTTTGTGTATTTTTAGTGTCGTGCTGGTACGAACGTTTTATCAAATTTCAGGGAGCATCTTCTCCCGCATAATGTTCACGACTTGTGGTGAGAAGGAAATCGCTTCACTTTTTACCGACGTCATACTTCCACGTCCCTCGCCACGAACTCGGTCAAAAACGCCAATTCACGTCGTAATGAAATGTTTTTTTTCCAATGCCAGACTACTGCTGCGTGTATTTCCCTGCGGTCCGAGTTTCGCAATTTTGACCTCATTTTCGCCACAATTAAAACTAAGGAGGAAGTAGCTAGATCGCATTCACACATCTCGAAACGCTAGCGCTCGTCGGTTGCTTGCTGATAAATTTCGCTCCCCTTCCACCGAGGCGTTTTTTCCGGAAGAAAACGGAATGGAAAAATTTCCGCTTTCCGGGCCGGAGAACGGATAAAAAAAAATATTTTCCCGACCCTGCCGGAAAAGGAAAAAATCGGAAAACACATTTTTCCGGCCTGGCCGAAAACGGAAAGAAACGGAAGTCTATAAATGGCGCGGAAAAAAATCACTACTCCGTCACTTATAATCGTTCCCTCGTTTTTAAACCTTCTCTCGTTTTTACGGTCGCTGGGTAAGCTCCCACGAAATTTACGCGATGATTTATCGCACATAGCTGTTTACGTATTCGAAGCAGATATGGTCGCGGGCCGGAAATTTTCGGCCCGGCCCGGCTCGCAGTTAATTCAAAAAATTGTGACCTGCAAAAAGAAATTGACGATCAAAACGGAGAGTCCAGACTTCAGGACCTTCAAAAAATGAAATCGAATGTCTGCGTTTGGGAAGCAGTTTTACTTGGCACCCTTGCTGCAAACTGTGTTGTGCGATGGAAAAACTTCGGCCCGCAGCCCCGCCCGCACATTTTTCCCCGTCGGTCGGCCCGCGACCATCTCTGATTCGACGCAGTAAGGGTCAAAAGTGAAGATGTCGGAATCGAAATTTGTCGAAAAACATAAGAATTCAATTAGAATACATCATTTAGTCGATCTATCACCAGCCAATTCATTATCTGTGCTGTAGTGTTCCAATAATGTTTTCGCCGCAATAATTGTGCTGCAAAACAAAAATTTTCTTATAAAGTTGTGAAAAAATGCCACAAAAATCCGAGAAAAACACCACAATTTAGCCAACCACCGAAGCCGTGATTTCTGTTAAACGTAGTCGACATGCCATCCCAGGCCTCTAATGTCCATTTCAGCAGCGCCCTGCTTCTGCTATTTCGGTCAGTGTGAAAAAGCGTCACGCCAGAAGTCCTTGTACGGTGACCGGTTTTCTCGAAATTTCTGAACCAGTTTTCTTGAGACTGGCTCAACGTGCAGCGTGTTCCAATACGTCAAAATGACGGCCAAATTGCGGCCATTATTTTGATACATTGGAGTCCGCTATGTATTCAGCCAGTCTCGAGAAAACCAGTTCAGAAATTTTGAGAAAACCGGCCACCGTACAAGGACTTCCGGTATGCGTGATACTGCTTCGAAGAATTCGAGCGCCTGATAGAGATGACCACGCGCTTCACGCTGCTTCTTCGGTCACTTGTGGCTTCCGTCTTCCTCGCGTGCACGGTTCGAGACGTCAGTTCGGTTTTCATCTCGACAGGCGGTGGCGCCGTAGGCACGGTGCGTGGCTATAATCTCCCGAAACTCGGCGGAATGCATCCCGCGATGCTGCGCCACAAAGGGATAAAAGATCGACGAAGTCAGGAAGGTAGGTCGTGAAGTCAAACACGAGAATTGTTCTTCATCTTCTGCCAATTAATTTTACAGAAAGTCAAATTTTACAATCGATAAAGTTTATCAACTTTTACGAAAATTTGTCAAAAATGCACTCAAAATCGTGACAATTAATAGGTGAAATTCGCCAAATTTCGAGTAAAAGTGCACAATTCTAGTCTTCGCTCCTCGCATGCAACTCAGCCAGTTCGAGAGTTCGAGGGGCAGCAACGATCCGTTTGCTCGTCAGTACAACGACGAATCCCGTAGAAATGCTGGCTGGAGCGCTTGTGAGCTTTCTCCATAGCTCTTTTGAGCTCTTTGGCATGAAATAAAATTTTACATTTTTTGCAGACGATGGAGCCGACAGCGATGACGAAGCAATTGATCTAAGCCAAGTTGTGCTCGGCGTTGGACGAGGAAGAAAACGAACAAACTAAGAAAGCCTGATTTCTCTTAGTTTCCACTGACAGCGCTGATCTGCAGTCTACCAGACCGGAGGATACTGCTGTAAAGCTTGATAAGCTGAGCCAACATTTTCGAAACTTGCAAGGGGTTTTCATCGCTTTTGAACAACATTCAGCTAATGCATCTTCAAAATTTTTTCACCATCGCAATTGCAGTCAAAAAACGTCGGGGATCTTTCCCTTAAAACTACGATGCTCAGTCTTTTCAGAGTAAAGAAAAGTGAAATAATGAAGCCATTGCGTCATCAACTACCGTCACCGCAACAAAACACAGATTTTCCAGCCAACTTTATGTAAATACTACTCAGCTTTTTTACACTAGCTATCATAGTCCACAAGTAAATTGGCAATGCTGAAAAATGCATCTTCTGGATAGAACGATAACGTAGTCCATTCAGTGCGAAATCTAGCGAAACAGCCAGCTTGCAACTAAAGAACACTCGAAGCAATGCACACGCAAAGAGAGTGGTTTGGGCGTGAAATTTTCCAAGTCCGAACGTTCACCCCCCTACTGCACAGACCGCTAGAAGCATCGGACAGCAAAAAAACTGCAAAAAGGCAGATCGGCGGACAAGAGAATTTCAGGGAACAAGCAAATCGGCAGAGCCGAAAAGGCATCCTGCCATGAAGCAAAAAAAAACGCATGACACACGATACCGCGTACTAACGCCTCCTCCACGTCCGCCAAGAAAAAATACACATACGCAACTTTTCGATATGTTCTGGAATAGCCTGAAACTTCTGGAATAGCCTGAAACATCTGGAACAGCCTGGAACACTATGGTGCTCCACCAAACCGTCTGGAACATAGTGCATTATGATCCTCTGAACGTCCGCTAACTTTCGATTTTTGGAGGGGGGTGGGGGGAGAGGAGGAAGAAAGGTGGAGATTTTTTGTCCGAACAGTTAGCTATCCTTTTGCTTACGCCCTTCGGGCTCCAGGCAGAATGCAAAAAACACGAGCGCACAAGGTTTTGAAGCAACACAGAAAATGAGACCACGGTTTGTCGTCGTACAACGTTTTCGCTCTTTTGTAGAAAAAAAAAAGAAATTTAATTTTCGAAGGCTTCGCTCCACGAACCCCCACCATTGCCAAGTTTTCGCTCACCCTCGACACGTTGCCATCTACCACAGGTCATTTTTGAAATCGCGGGATGCGTTTTGTGTACCATTGGCAGTTGTCACCTACCATTGGCAACTTGCCAATGGTACACCTGCACTGCTAACACCATCCGCTAACTTTTGTCCGCGAGGAATACGGGGGATACGGGGAGATAGGGGGATAATTTCAGAATGAAAAGTAAGCCTCCTGCTTACGCACTACGTGCTCGAGGCAGGATGCAAAAAAAAATTTTGAAATGCGACAAAGTTAGAACTGTGACTGACAGACAGAGACACTCAGTCACACGCGACATGGTAGCTGTCTTTCCTCCCGCGCTGCGCGCTCCAGAAGAGGCAAAAAACGCGTACGAAAGGTGCCTTGCTCCAATTCCGTAAATTCACACTCTGCAAAAACTGCACCACGAGGACGCGCCCATTTCGGTGTGCCTGTGCGTTTGCTACGTCGGCTGCACGATACGACGAGAATTTCGACGCGTGGCGTCATTTGTGGGCACACTGGTCAGTTGACGGCCCATCGCTCGTCGCACAACGACGAGCACGTCTTCGAGATAGCTTCGTAATCGTCCTTGCACGTTTTGAAGCATCCGAGCTCGACGCAGTAGCACGCGACATCTTGTATGCACGCGGCGTGCCGCTTCGTCGTGTCGTTTTTTCCGCCCAAGCTGGCGCACTTCGCCTCGCCGAGCCGGCTGCAGTCGGAGACCTCCTTCGAAGCCTAGCAGGAAGCGTCGATCTTCGCGCCGGCGGCGCACTTCTTCTTGCATGTCGCCCATTCATCGGTACAGTTTCGCATGCAGATCTTGCCACAATGTGATAGGCACACGCAGGTGCTATTAAAGCCGATGATGTGTTGAGCCATTGGCGGACCAGCTCTGAGTAGCCACCTCGAGCAGTCGGGCTCGAGGTTGAAGCCCTTCACGCCGTCACACGCGTGAGCACAGTCGGAGGCATTCTTGCAGGTGCCGACTTCGGAGATGGATCCGTTCGTTCTTGTGCTGCATGTGCGGTATATGTATGAGGGCAGGGAGGGGTATCTCATGCGCGGGCCGAAAAACTACGTTTTGCCGGGGGGGAAATGAAAATAAGTTGAATTTCTGAGAAAACTAATTTTCAACATTTGCAAGTTTTTTACCGAACTTTCGAAAATTTTTGTTTTTTTGTTGTAAAAGTTGTATATAAATTTCGCTTACTAGACACGTTTTCTGAAACCACTATTTCTTTGGCTGGCAAAAGTAAAAAACAAGGATTTGGCTTTGTGATACAATAATTTTTGCATGTCACTAGAAGTCAGAAATGTGTGCTTAAGACTTCCATCTCAATCACCCATTTCTACTTCTAGCGTCATGCAAAAATTATTGTACCACAAAGCCAAATCCTTGTTTTTTACTTTTGCTAGCCAAAGAAATAGTGGTTTTTCGCGCCTTTCAGGCGCCATTTACTTGTTTAATCCTTTTAAGCTACGGCAGGTAAAGTCCCAACTGTCTTAGAGTCAAATTCCTTTCTCAAATATAAAAATTTCGACTTCTTTGGTCGATTTACCGTTTACCATACGATTTTGGCGAAGTTTCAGAAACTCAAATTTTGGGATACAAGCGGATCCGTTATTCATGGATCCCAAGACTCTGCGCTCCCACAAAATGCTAACATGTTTGGAAGCCGTTGTTGGTATGGTACATCCAATGACAGAATCACAAATTTTATGATTGCAGCTTTTCGGAGACCTGAGATATCGCCCACGAGAAATGTGTTGGATCCCAGTCCAAGATCGTTGGATGGCAGGATCTCACTGTTAAACTATCAAAATCTTTGATTGTACCATGTTCCCACTGCGATGGCCCATAATTTCAGTGACATTTCGAAAAGTGAAATTTTTGTGATCAAACAGGATCCCGTTATCCCTGGATCTCAAGACCCCGTGATCCGACAGAATCGGAGCTCCGTTGGTAATTATTCTACCGACATTGTGAGGTCGCTCCCAAAATTAGGGAATCGTAACACTTCACAATCTTGAGATTTTGCCTCGACAGCAGTGTAGGATCCCAGCATCACAGGATCCCACTGATCAAATATCAAAATTTTTATGTGCGCTATATTCTCACACTCATGGCGCATAATTTCGGTGACATTTCGACAACGCACATTTTTGGAATCCGACAGGATCCTGTTATCCCTGGATCTCAAGATCCCGTGATCCGATAGAAACGATGTACCACTGAGAATCATTCTCGAGACATAGTAACGCCGCTCCAAAAATCTGGTAATCGTAGCATTTCAGGATCTTGAGATATTGCCCTCGACAGCAGTGTTGAATCCCAGCTTACGATCGTTGGATCACAAGATCCCACTGATCGAATCTTAAAATTTTTGTGCACGTAATGCTTCCTCAGTCATGACGCATAATTTCGGTGAGATTGTGACAACTCGAAATCTTGGGATCCAACAGAATCGCGTTATCTCTGGATCTCAAGATCCCGTGATCCGACAGAAACGAGATATAGCTAGGAACCGTTCTCGGAACATTCTAAAGCTGATTCTAAAGTTTGGTGGCCGTATCTTTATGGTATCTCGAGTTATGTCCCAAACAGACAGACAGAGTCAAATCGAGTGACCACTACCACCTTTCTTTTATCGTCGCTCGCGGGCGAACGACGTTGGCGTACGCAACCGAAAAGAAATGGTGGAAAGACGAGCGTGATGCTCGTTGTGTTCAGCCATCACGGAATTTGATCCTCGTCGGTGACAACGAGAAAGATTCAACGGAAGACGCTCGACGCAAATGTGTCGATTGAGCGAAGCAGGTCGCCGTTGTCCTTGAAACGTCTCGGATCGACCGAAAAGGGCGGAAGCAGGTTGCCATAGTTTAGGGTTGGCAAATCCCCGGGGATTTTCCCGTCGTCTCCGATTCCCGGCGGATCCCCGGGACCCCCCGAAAATCCCCCGCCTATCTCGCACGTGTAAATCTGACGGAAACAGTAGATTAAAAAATGTTTTCGTATTTTTACCACTCAGGCAATAATATTTTGTGCAATTACTGAGGAGCAACAACAGTAAAGTCTCATACTTTTAGTTCATGTTTTGCATTTTTCTACCATTTTTGCCAAAATTTTGGTAGAAAATGCATTTTTTGACGTAAAAAATTTTTCTCGTTAGCAAATTTCCGGGGATTTTCTTCAATTCCCCATCCCCAGGGAACCCCCGGGATCCCCGGGGATGCCAACCCTACATAATTTATCCGCGTTTCAGCAAGCTGGCGCTGAAACTGAGGTCGAGAGCCGTTTACGTAGTTTATGACGAGGTCGATGACAAGGGGCCTCTGATTGCTCTCAAACTCTGTCGCATTTCGAATACGGTCACTTTTCATGCTTGAACTCAATAGCTACGGAGTACAGACCAAAAACGCATGATCTTTGAACGCTTTTTCAGAAGTTTGTGCAAAGCACGTCCGCGAAAAATGTTAATTTTATTACTCTCCCCGCATCACAACATACAACCTGTCCGAACACTTACGAGACGATTCTTTTCGCCACCGAGAATTTTTCCGCGCGATAGTCTGGGATTTGGCTGAAACTTTAGACAAACTGACTACAACCCTTTTTCGTAAATCGCTAATAGCCAGTTTTTTTATTTACGCGCAGCTTTTTCTGGCAGCTTTCGCGCATACCTCACTTTTGCGAAATTGACAGATTTAACCGATTTGACAGGAAACGCCGCCACGCGCGCAACAGTGACCCAATTTCGATGCACCTTAGCTTGTTAGAATGGCGAAGGAAGATTGCTATAATGCAGTCTGAACGGGAATGTTTGAGCATGCCTGAGACAAATATTTGCTTGGCCAAAGTCTGAAAACTTTGTGTTTGTGTGTTTTAAAAAGCTTACATTTTGCAGTACTACGTTGAAACGCACAGAGCCCCGAGAAACTTTAGCGAAATATGTTATGTGGCAACACTGTCAGATCATCGCTCCACATTGGCTTTGGCTGATCGTCGTGAGCGTTTTGACGTAGAGGATGTTTTCAAATTCAACTGCACCTCAGTAATTTCGCTTGTTTTATCATTTCGAGCCACGCCACATCAGAAGGTGAAAACCTATTTTCACAAAATTTAGCTCCAATATACTAGGGATAAGTGCGGATAATCGTGCCAAGTTTGGAGTGCTCATGTCGCTTGCTACCGGAATACAATCTGCCTGAGGTTTGGAATGTTAGCAGATTAAAAAGACAATACATGGTTTATATTTTTGACTATAACTCGCTACCCACTGAGCCGAGTAGTTCATGATCGTCGCACCATGCCAAAACTAGTGCCGTCGAGAAAAAGCATTTTCGCGACAAAAATATTTTCTCGAATTTTTTAGACCGCTCCATAATTTATGTTGAAGGATACTATTTCATGACCGCTGGAAATGCAAGGCGTTCATTGTCCGTTCGCATGTGAAAATCTTATTGACGATATACTGTAACACGTTCCAGCTACGTGCGCATAAAAATAGTACAGCCCTCCAACCTCCGTCCGACAAGGGGTTTTCACTAAAGACATGTAACCCAAAGAAAGTGATACACAGAAAGGGACGGTTTCTTTAATGAAACGTTGCTTTAGCATGTGGAAACACGCGAATATTGCGGCGAGTTGAGAGAAGGTCAAACAAAATTTGCGGACGTCTTTCGAGCCCCATGAAAAGCGTTAATCAGTAAATAATTTGGAAAATATTGTATAGTCGGACAAAAAGTTCCGTGGGCCATGGCAGTGGGAGGAGCGGTGATTGACAGCGTGTTTTAACGAATCGAACCGGCGAGCCCCGACCATCTTTTTTCGTTACGCTCGTTATTGATTGGCTCGCTCGTCGGCAGAGAAAAGGCCCACGGAAAGTTTTGTCCGACTATAGCACGGGGTTCATGAAGTCGTTAAAATTCGATTGGCATCCGATGATGATGCCTTTCTCGTCTCAGCATTCATCCGATGCGCCACTTCACGCTACTTCTTCTTGGCGCTTTCGTTTTGACTCATGATCGTTCCAACCGCCATCGTCACCGCCCCGACAGCAGTGACCCCCAAGCTGACAGCTGTGACACCCAAGCCGATCGGCGTCGTTATCGGAATAGGCGTGAGTACGAGACCACTGGTGACGCCAGCAGTGCCCACGCCAGCAATCCATCCTCCGATCTTATATAAGGAGTCTCCTGTTCCCATTCCGTGACGCTTCTGCAGTAAGCAGCATCACGCTTGTTTACTTGCTACTATTAATATGGGAAATATTAATATTACCGTATTTTGCCGTATACTGTATCCCCTTCATAGTGTACCCGGGTACAAAATTTGAAGCTCACTTTTTTCTTCAAAAATAGGCCCGAAAAAATAATATACCCGGGGTATTGTATTTGGAAAAATACGGTAATATGGGAAATCTGCTCTACAAAGACGCACTTTGAGCAGCAGTCGTTAAGTTAAACGGCCGAACAAAGTGCACGTTGTTCGAACTAGCTTCAAATATCGCAGATGAATTCGATAGTTAGAACAAAAGCAAGATTGCTCCTGCGATTAACGGGCGGCACTTGAGGCTCATGAAGCAGGAGGGGCAAACCGGCAAAATGTGCAGATCAAAACGGTACTGATTGTTGATATGCGAGCGACAAAAAGCGAGGAAAACGAACGAACTCGTAGTCGCGAAAATAACGTCCAAATGAGTATGTCTGGTCTGTTGTCGGAGTGATTGCTTCTCGAATTTCTAAACTCGTGCGCGCGGAATCATAGGACCAGCACCTCTGGGGGTGCGTAGACGGGCGCTCCTTCAACCAATGCGCGTGATTGGTGTGCGCGGCCTAGTACACGAGAAATGTACTTCTCAAACGCAATCTGCTCGCCTCCCGGCTGGCGCAACTGTTTCAACGCGCAAAATCGTGCAAGACGAGGGTACAGCAGGCACTATTCATAGGCGTAGCTAGAGGAGGGCTAGCGGGCTCCAGCCCCCCCTCCGCCGGAAAAAAATGGCGTGAAAAACCATTTTTTGCATCCTGCCAGAAGCGAGCGTTAAAAAAAAGGATGTCTACTGGTCATACTTACAAAATCCCCCCAATCCCCCCCAATCCCCCCAATCCCCCTCCAATCCCCCCCAGCCGACAAAAGTTAGCCGAAGTTGTGAGCAACTTGCCAGCGGTGGGCGCCAACTTGCCAGTGGTAGCCGCAAACTTGCCAACGGTATGTGCCAACTCGCCAATGGTATGTGCCAACTTGCCAACGGTATGTGCCAACTTGCCAATGGTAAGCGTAAACTTGCCAATGGTATGTAGCAACTTGCCAATGGTAGGCGCAAACTTGCCAATGGTATGTAGCAACTTGCCAATGGTAGGTGCAAACTTGCCAATGGTATGTAGCAACTTGCCAATGGTATGTAGCAGCTTGTCAATGGTAGGCGCAAACTTGCCAATGGTATGCACCAACTTGCGAATGGTGGGAAATTTTTTTTAATTTTTTTACAAAAGAGGAAAAAAGCAGTACGGCGACAAATCGTGGTCTCCTTTTCTCTCTTGCTTCAAAAACATATATGCTGGTGTTTTTTTGTCAAACGGCAGGATGCCTTTTCGGCTTTGCTGATTTACTTGTTAGCACGTTTTGGTCACAATTCGAGAACGCTTAGAGATCTTCGGCTAAAATGTAGTGGGTGTATTCCAGACACAATGCAGCTTGAAATGTATTGTCATGTGTGGTTTTGAGGATTACCGAAATAGAAGGTTGGTATTCTTTTATCTAGATGTATCCCTTCGGAGTTATCTTTTTAACCACCCATACGAAGTTCTTTTTTTTATCCTTAAGGGGTCTTCTCATCTACCCCTAGGGGATGGCTCATTTTAGGGGTTGTTTTCTAGTCTATTCAAACAAGACGAGCATGAAAAATCTGCTATAAATGAACACAGTAAGTTCAACTAAACGGACGTAAATCGCTGGCAAATTTTGTCGTCAGTACTAGCAGTGCGTACACATAAATTCACATTGGTTGTGTTTGTGCGGAGAGCCGTGTCGTCTGCGTGCGTGAAACATCATAATGGGTAAACCACCGGAATGCAAACGAATGCTTACCACCGTCCTCATCCTGCGTATAAGATCTAGTTCGATAAAATCACTCCAGCGCGCATGATGCTGACGCAATGCAATGCAAAAAGATGGGTGTTCAGAAAGAGAGTAACATAATCACTGGCGCCGCAGACGAAAAGAGATAGACTACCGTAGAGTATAAGTAAAGCAGTTTCAATTTTTGAGAACGCTTCAAAATTTGTTGTTATCAATAGTTTTTGTCATAAGAATTTTTAGGTCCACTGCCACACATTGTGAAATAATGTTTTGTGCATAGCTTCTGAACGCCTCAACGGATTTGGCTGTAATTTTGTTGCGTTGCCATCATTGAAAGTGACACAAAAACTGAGCTCTTACGATACACACGTTCAGTCAGTGGACCACGAAGATCGGCACATCCGACTTGTTAGACCTTCATCTTCCGACCGGGGCCGCAAAAAGATTTTTAGCCAGAGTTTAAAAAACATTTTTTCGCTTCTTTTGGCTTCCAGCCGAGACGGAAACGATTTTTTTCGTTTGCTTTTTTCTGGCAACGTCGAAAAAGTTTTTAGTGCTTTTTTAATTGTGAAAGACGCAAAAAAATTCTACAACAGTTACACAGGTTACAAGAAAAAAATTGAAAAAATTTCCGGCACTCAAAAAATTTTATTGCCAGCTCAGGTCAACAAAATATCGTGCCGCTTTCTTCCTTTTTCAAAATACACAAAGGCACAACGACAGCGGGTTCCTTCCGTTCAGCACACCGCAAGTGCTGACTGCAGCAAACCGCAGGGTATGGAAAAACCAGGGCATCGTCTGCGGAGCGCAGCACAAGACGCTGAACGACGCGCACGTGCCCTGCTACTTTGATCTTGCGTTGAGCCGCAACTACGAGACACTGCTACTTCGGTCAGTCGCTTGCGCTCTATAGGAGCTACTGGGGCATGACGGCACTCTGTGACTGCCCACTTCAATGCTTCGAGTGGAAGTATCACGTGCCTCAAGAGTCAATTTAGTCCATTGCCCGCTATTCTTAAAAGCTCAGTAGATTTCTCGAGACTGGCTGAACATGCAACGGGTCCAATACATCAAAGTAATGGCCGCAAATTGGCCGTCATTTTGACATACTGAACTTCTTACAGGTTAAGACAGTATCGAGAAAGCTGGTTCTACATTTTTGACCAAACCAGCCAATAGACAGTGACTCTTCGGGCACGTGATACTACGTGGAGGTCTCCAACAGTCTGCTCCAATTGGGGCCACTTTCCCCACGGTGACGAGCGACAGCGCGACCCGCCAACTGCTCAGCATCATAAATCTGACGGAGTTCCGCAAGAGCTGCCTGCACGCACGCTTCTACCTGAAAAAACCGCAGTATCAGCTGGTCAACAAGAATCAGGCCGTCCGGCTGGACGATGTCGTTAAAGCGATTGGCGAAGCGATGAGACCCTGCTTTGGCATGCCGGTCGGCAGCCTCGCGAGTTCCAGTTCTTCGCGTTGGCCGGATGGCGAACGACCACAAAATTAGATGTCAAACCTACAGTTGTTTTTAGATCTTCGTGTCAGTGTGACATCACTTTTTCGGCACAAGTACGGAAGAGGGGATTCTTGAAAAAGAGATCTGAGTTAAGGAATTTTTCAAAAAGTTTCGATTTAATGAATTTTTCAAAAATTCTGCATTTAGGTCAATCTCACGAAATCTTTTTTCGAAAATCCATTATCTAAGAAATCTCAAAAATCCTTTTTCAAAATTACTTGAAATTAATGCATAGTAATGTTATCAGTTTTTATTGAAAGAAATGTTAACTTGAAATACTGCAGAAAAATTTTGATGCCAAAAGTTCTTGTCTCAAATAGGATAAATGGAGAGATTTTGCTAGGCTTTGCAAGTTTATTTAGAATAATTTTTGATATGGCTTAGCGTTTTGTATCAACTTGAGACCAACCGTTAAAACTCAACAAGTTGACTGTAACGGTAGATAAGGACTTCATTCGTACATACCTACCTGGCTGGTGTATGTTTGTGTGTACAGGTAGGTGAGTATTTTCATATATATGTAAGTTGTTTTTCGTTATGCGTTCGACGTGAGACACCAGGCGAAGAAAAGAGGGAGAGGTTATGGGCTAATTAGTAACTTTCCTCCGCTCGGTCGCTTGGCTTGTCTTCTCTTGTGAGTCTAGTCAAGAGAGTGTTTTCTCGCAGCCGCGAACGAACGCTCTCCTTCTGTACGTGTATATTCTCTCGTCGTGCAATAAAATGTGACTGCCAAGTCGTCGTCAAATCGGGCAGCTAGCTAGCTTCCCGGAGGAATCCGGGAAGCCATCGAAAAACTCTCCCGCAACATAACACTGAATACCACTGAGAAGAAAAGGGTTTAATCACGGCGGAAACAACCGAAGCGGCACACGACTCACGAGCCACCCCATCGTCGAAACGATAAACACAGCAAAACGCAAAGACAGAACAGCAGTTTCATCAAATTCAGTAAAACCTGCAGTACACTTCACGGGATAAATAGAAGCATATCTCTAATGTGTCGGGAGATGATTGTAGTTGAGGTGAGCGTCAGCTACACTTAAAAAACAGTTAAAGACCGTCTAACTTCAGCGCAGATTAGTGATAGTATCAAAGAAGTAAACAGCAAGCAGTTGCTAGATAGCGTAAGCAGAGGACCACGTATGAAGGATACCGTACGTAATGAAAAATGTTTGGAAATGTTTCATTCTTAGAAAAACTTTGTATAATAATTTTTTCGAGCGTACGTACAAACCAAACGCAGCAAAAAAGAGTAGCAAAAACTTTAGAAAGACAGCAGTTCAATTTGGGCAATAGAAATACTAAGCGACAGCAGAGCCAAGCGAAAGCACAATGACAGCAGAGCGAACGCGTAGCGAAGACATGAAACGTGAAGTCAGCAAAAAAGCTTAAACTGTTACTTTGGGTTTTATGTAACTTCAAATCTCAGCGGAGTTGAAGTCACTTTATTTATGTCAAATTAGTTCAAGTCACTTAATTTTTTGGAGTAAAGTGACCTAAAGTACAATAGCGCCGCATGGTGCATCACAAGCTTAAAGTAACGAAAACAGTAATTTTGTAAGTTGAAGCTGCAAAGGACAGCTGTGGGAAAGAGTTCGCGATAAAGCGTACACTTCAAAACGATTAGCGAAATCTGGATTTTCTGTCCAAAAAAAAACTTTTGAGAATTGATTTTGAAACGGTGTTTTGAAATATAGAGTACTGTTCGTAAATTAAAAAACGGACTTTTGTTATTTTATTTTCAAATAAAAGAAACGAATTAAAAAGTGTGTAAAAAAGATTTGAGATTTCCTAAATAAGCGATTTTGAAAAAAGTTTTTTGAGATTGATTTAAATGAGGGATTTTTGAAAAATCTCTTAAATTGGAATCTTTTTTTAAAAATTCCGTAATTCGGAATTCTTGTTCAAAAATTTCTTCTTCCGTACTAGTGCCACTTTTTCACTCCTCACATTCAGGATTGATTCCGCTTAACAGCGTGAAGGGGAGTACGAATGTATGCGTCTGGAGACGCAACATTTAGCCAAACACCTTCATTCTTTTCTTAGCTGCGCATTACCTATTGCCCCAAAGTTTGTACTACCCCAATAAACCGTGAATCACAATATAATTTTGCTGCCGATAGCAAATGCTCATATTGACAAGTGGTCTGTGTAACGTTCCATGCAGCAACTGGTAAATGCATCCACCGAATTTTTTACACAAGGCGCCGTGTAAAAAGCACGTGCTCGAAAAAATGGCATTTTTGACGCCCACTTCCTTTGTGCTTGATCGTGCTTTTTTCACGGGCACCCCCTGGAGCACATGCTTTCGTCGACCCCCCTTGCCACAAGTGGAACCGAGGTCTGATATCTCGGTGACCACACCTTTTCTCTGCGTTTATCCGCATTTCTTCCAAAAGAATTTGCTGTCCGCTCGAAAAAGCAAAGTTGTTCATCCGACTTTTCCAAAATTTTTTTAGCTGCAATCTGAAATTATGTTTGTTCTGCTATCTAAACCAAATGCTAAAAATCAAAATTTGAAAAATAAAAAAAATCGGTTTTTTTTCTGTAAAACTGGAAAAATTGAGCACGTGCTTTTCTCAGGACTCCCCACCCCCTTCGTGCTCTTTTTGCCCACGCTCACCCACCTCTCCCAGGCACGTGCTTCATGCATGGCCCCTAATGTCACTCTCTCTTCTCTCGCAACAATGTCATAAAATTGGGATCCTCGATTCAGTTCGCCCGTCACAACAGTTCAACTCGACGAGCACAAACCTAGAGAACATGTGAAGAAACTTCAGCACACTGCCTTAATAGCTTCGCTATGGAAATCTTATTTTTACATTAGTGGCCACTTCTACAGAACAATTTGCTTAAAACCGCATGAAAACCATTAATTTTTGCTTCAAAAATCTTTTTTTTTCGTGTTCGAAAAATTTTACTTTTCACCCATGCCGTAATTATTATTTTTATTTCGGAAATAAATTCTGTAAGTTTTGGAAATAAATTCTGTAAGTTTTGGAAATAAATTCTGTAAGTTTTGGAAATAAATTCTGTAAGTTTTGGAAATAAGTTCTTGTAATTTGTGGACGCTGGATTTGCTAAAAATAAAAATGAAATGCTTTTGCTGATTTTTTTAGTCCTAGAGAACGAGATTTTCAGGCTGACTTTTTGATGACTTTGGATTTTTCAAATATTTGAAACTTTTTTGAAAGGAAGACACGTCGAAAAAAATCTAATTTCAGGTGACGTTCTATATTTTTTAAATCGCGAATTTTCGCTCTGGTCTATGCAGTCGTTTGGCAACGCCCTTCGGCGTTCTAAATTAGAGTATTTTTTATTTTACGCCGTTTTATGTCTAACTGATTTCAACGTACGAGTTCGCTTTTCTGGCAATATTTCAGTAATAAATGCGTCGTTTATGATTTTTCGTCAATAATCTGAAAATGATAAAGAATTTACGTAATCCACAAAAACCAAATATTTGTTTGATCAAGGAACGAAGTGAGGAAAATGAAGAAAGTTTGAAGCACATCTTTGCTGCATTTTGCAGCTCTGCCGATTTTCCCTAGAAATTTTGCTACGTTTCTGTGAGTATCGACCTTTTCCGGATTTTAGCGCCTTTGTTTGATTCGCAAAAAAGCCAATGTGCAGAAAAGAATCTGCAGCAATAATCCCAAATTGTTTAAAAAAGTGCATGAAAAGGGCATGAAATGCTCTTTTGCCAGTTCTTGTGCGATTTGTAGAATTCTAGATATTTTTTATTTCCAGCAGTATTTAGAAGCATGAATTTATTGAGTTATATACGCATACACCTTTTTCGGGACTAGTTTTCTTTTTTTTTCAAGAAAAACGGAAGGGAAAATTTTTCGTTTTCCGGGCTTTTTGCCAAAAACGGAAGATATTTTTTCGCGGCCCCGGTGGGAAAAGAATCGAAAAAATTTTCCGATGCATACAGAAAGAGAAAAATCGGACAGTTCGTCGCTAGGGCTCCGTTTTTTTTTAACAAAGCTCGAAAAGAGTTTCGCAACTTTTGCGCAACATTTGACAGGTAAAGGGAAAAATTAATAAAAATTTCAGCAGACCTTGTTTTTTCTGTGCAAATTATTTTATGAACGTCGCATGTAAAATCGGGACATGAAATTTTCATGCTATTTTACGTTCCAAAATTGAGTATGGTAAAATTTTCGCTTCGCGGAAACTTGAGAATATGCCTTCCACAAACACGGAACATTTCGCAGAATTTTGCCAAAAAATGCAGCAGAATAACCGTCGCATCTGAATGCCCAAATGATCAGGTAGCGTCATTACACGTCTTCCTCGACTATATCGGCGAATTTAGCAAAGAAAGCGTTTTCACGACAACATCACAAGCAACTCGCTGAAGGCATTGAAAGAGATTTAAGTAACAACTATATTACAAAAGTTCTTTTGTGCCTCTCGAAAGTCGAGTAAAAATTAAGGAATTTCTGTCGGAAATTTATATCCTTTCTTTCCGAGAATCTCGATCAACTTTCTCACAAGCGCCCTTTCCGCCTCGCCGACCGGCTTCTGCTCCACTCCTCCGCGGACGAACTGAAATCGATTTCCGGCCTCCTCGAGCGCATCGTCCGGCTCGTCCGCGAGCAGCTTGACGCGCAGACTCGGCTTGCCGAGAACCAGCGCCGCGTAGAACTTATGGTGCGACCCCTTGTCGCAGAGCGAATACTGAGCAATGCCCTCGTCGAAGACGGCAATCTCGCCAAACTCGAACGCCGTCTGCCAATTTTGCGCGAATTTGAGAAATTCGTCCAAATCTATTTTCGGCTGCGTCGGCTTGATTAGACGCGCGGAGACCTCTTTGAGGCGAGGACCTGGCGTGTAGAAGAAATTCGTCATTTTTCGAGGGGCAAACGACGATGCTTCGCACGTACCCGCCGTCGAAGACATCGTAAAACTCGCGGAGATCTAGGACGGCCGATATCGTTCAAGGGCGGCTTCGGCCGCAAATGACCAGAAACGCGACGACAGGCCGAGAGATTGATGTCGCTCGTGCGCAGCGTCGCCGTTCGCAGGTCTAACTTTCAACTTGACGTTCTGCGAGCGGTGTTTACATTTCGATTTTCTCGAGCCGGTAAATGTGCGGCGAACGTTTCGCGACGATAAAAGTTTATCTACGCGCGGACGAGCGCCCAAACAAACGTAGGGACGACGCGACAAGTACTTTGTTTTTATATTGGCGTCATTAAAATCGGCGATGAGCGACTTGCAGATGCGTAGCGCCACGTGAATGCATTAACTAAACAGCGGTAGTCGTAAAATTTCTGTCCGAAAAATTTCAAAAAAAAATTCAAAATTCAAAATTACAGGAAATTGAAAAAAAATTGAAAACAAAAAACGAAAATTGAGAAAAATTGAAAATTAAAGAAAAATTTAAAAAAGACAGAAATTAAAAACATAAAATAAAACTTGCAAATTTTAAAAACTAAAAAATTTATTGCAATTTTTAGCATTTGCTCAAAAATGCAACCAAAGGCTGCAAATACCTAGCATAGAATGCCCAATATTTCTGGAAGTATTTCATGAAAAAACCAAAACGTCATGGAGTAGACATGCACCTTGAAATGCTTGGAGCACGCTCTAGATGCAATGTAGATGTACTCCCTTTTCCACTTCTAAGCGTTGCGTCAATTAGCAGTTTTTATAGCAACAGCGCACGATACTCAAGGAAAGCAAGCAATTCAGCAGGAAAGATGCGAAATTACTTTTTCCGTCATAAAAGAGCGATTACGCTATCTCTGTTCATTTTTGAAACAAATCAAATTAAAACGATTTATTCAAGAAATATGAGATTTTCTTCGAAAAGGTTCGATTGTTTTAGTTTATTTTGCTTAATATATCGAATTAACTAATTCATTTTTTAGTGAGCTAGAATTAGTTTCGAATCTACAGTTTTTCAGCTAATACGCTGACCTTCATGTAAAAAAATTCTCATTGCCGCATCGCCCACTGGAACGTACGACAAGATGTTATAAATTGCGTACGCAGACATAAAAGACAAGGCACCGAAAATGCTTATTCTAAAATATAATAAAAGTCAGCTAAACTTGAAATGTTTGCAGTTCTTCCAGGAAAAAATTCGATTCACTTTTCGAATTGTTTCAAATCTGCCAAAGATAGAAAACTTTCCAATAAAAATCGAAGCAAAAATTTTAATTTTTCTTAGTATTTTTCACTTTTCCAATAAAAATTTTTTTGCAACCTTGTTTTTGACTGTAAATTTTCAAGCAATTTTTGGAGTTTCTTCACTCACTTTGCACATCGATAAAACCAAGAGCTAGATCGGCCAAAAGCTGTCACAGGGCAACTGAGTGCTCCGGAGCGCTCCCAAGCAGGACGCCGCCTTAGAGCTTCGAAAAAAAATTGGTTGGTTTTGCGGACAACGCCATGCGCGTAGGGATAGTGGTTTCTAAGTTTGGCTTTTTCGTCAGAGCAAAAGCAGAGCGAAAAAATTTCTGATGTTCGTAGCGAATGGGAAGAAATTTTTGCGTCTTCTGCAGCTTGCCTAAAAATGTATTTAACTGTTCGCATGCCAGTGCGTGCGTGCATCCGTCCGTCCCGAGCATATCTTTTGTTATCTTGAACCGATTTTCACTATTCTTTTTTTCTCGATTATTCTCAGTCTGACGGAGTGCAGAGTAAAACTCTTGTGGCTGGGCGATGCTCATAGCAGGCTGGGCAGTAGGTGAGTGGACTAAAATGCACAAATTCGCACTTTTTTCCCAACAGAACATTCTCGCTCGCTTGCAATTTGCAGAGTGCATTGCAATTATTTTTCGCACATTTACTCTGTCTCTAGGAAAGCTTCTTTTGAGAGACCATTTGTCTTTTTCTAAAAGACCATCGACTTTGCCTTGAGCTTAAACTAAAGTTTAGGCTAAGGCCCAGGCCCAGGCCCAGGCCCAGGCTTAGGCTAAGGCTAAGGCTACGGCTTAGGCTGAGGCTCAAGCTAAGGCATGATGGTCTCTCAGAAAACGACAAATGGTTTTCCAAAACAAGTAAATCGGCAAAGCTGAAAGGGCAGCCTGCCGTTTCACAGTAACAAC
>JAQGBB010000446.1:0-19584 GCA_034691745.1 Prismatolaimus dolichurus
CTTGTACCCTGTACTACAAAGTGAAAGCGGGAAAGAAAGACGCGCCACCGTATGTCAACCAATAGGAGTGGAGATGTTCCAGCCATCATAAAAAAACGAACAATAAAAGGAGCCGAGAAACTTTAGATGCATTCCGTTTACCACCGCAAAAGAGCATAAATCACATATGCACAGTTGATCAGCTATCATTTAACTAGGCTTCACAAAATGGTCCCCTTCACATTGTGCACATCGAGAAGCCTGCCATTCGCTTTATTTGCCAGACGTCAACCCATTGCATGTGCAGAATTCGTTGACGCACGTTGCTCCCCACTTCCACTTGCTGCTGTACTTTGAGCCGCTGTACCAGACGCAGTCCATCGACGGTCCGGCGTATCCCTGGGTAAAGTTGAATCCTGCGTTGCAGTCTGTGACCGTGCTCGTGCACGCGGGCATGCAGATGCCGGCCTGAGGGTCGCAGAAGCCGCTATAGCAGCTGCTGCCCGAGGTACAGCACGCCCCGGGGCTATTGCACGACGTCATGCATGCGCCTCCGTACGTGTTCATTGTTGGCGCGTTGCAAAAGTGCTCGAAGGGAAGTGGCTCTAGGAGCAAAAAGCATGCAATCGCACTGAACAATCAAACCAGCTTTAGAATCACGTGGCCGTTTTCAATAACATCGCGCGACTTGTCTGAAACTAATTCTAAATTAGCCGCGTGATGTTCAAGAAATCACTTGATCTTAGTTCTACTCGCAGGTGTTGCTGACTTTCCGATGCCGACTGGGTACTGGACACCGCCCGCTGCAATGTTCAACTCGTTGGTGCCAAAGTTTGCTCGGAAGTATCCAGATTCGCCCCAGTTCGTGTCCCAGCTACAAAAGTCAACGTTTTAAGTCCGATCTTCCAAGAAACTCAGACAAGCTTGGGCGAACTTTTGGACCCAACGCTTTTTGTTAAGGTATGAAATTCATTTTTTTCCGAGCTCAACGCTCTTTATCCGGAGGACTTTGAGGCACTCTAGCGCTCACAGTAGTCCGGCAAATGTCACTACAACGTATGGTACATTGCATATCACATTTTCGCGACTTTGGCTTTTTTGGCAATCCGCTGGGTGCAAACTCCTGAAATGGAGGCACCTGGGTAGAATTTTGCGTAAATTTCAAAAATTGCATTGGTTTTGATTTAACTATGTTTTGCATAAGAAAGTAGATAATTAATAATCTTAATCATAATTTTTTATCAGTATGCCCAGTTGCAGGATTTTAGCTCTAAAGCCCCAGGAACACCGAGAAATCGTCAAAACATCGATCTTTTCTTCGACAGGATTTTGCTTAATGCATAGATATGTGTGACGCTGAACTTGGCTTTTGCGATTTTTTACCTGTTTTTAACTCGGTAGTACGGCGCTCCAGTCGTTGAATTCATCAGGAAACCGACTGCGAAAACGTCGTGATTTGTGCCCGTACAGCTGGACGCAACGCCATTGATGGTGCACGTTGCACAAAGATTCGTTATAACGCCTGCAAGGTTGCATCGGCTTTCTTATGTCAGAAGCGCGCGAAAAACGTCAGATGCCACAAACTGGGCAGACAACGATTTGCGCTCAATTTGACGAATCTCACTCAGGGATATATACAGGGGAGATATGTCGCTGTGTATACCTGTGTGTTCAAAAAACAGACAAGGCAGTTGTCGCGCATCAGCCGTCATGGCATCAATAGACGGGAAAAGTTGACAACAAGAAAAATTTGCCTACGCTAGAAATACACGTAAAATGCGCTCGATTTCCGCCTAGCCAATGCAGTAGGCCTCTCCATGCAATGCACGTGCCAATGCAATAGTGCGGGAAGCTCTCACCTCCACCGTAGTGCATGAACTGATCGCACTTTGCGAAGATCGTGCCACGCCCGGTCCGCCCGTTCCAAGATAGGCGGCCATTCCCGTTTCGTTATTCGAACCGGCAATCGCCAACGCTGCGACTGTAGTGTCTGTGAACACCGAAACGACGGCAGATGCGTTCCGCTTGCAGCTACCCGAATAGGTCTAAAATTGATCTAAATTTTTCTTTTTTTAACGCTCTGCCGCTCTTTGGAACGCACCTACGTGTACTGATAGCTGTAGTCCTGATCGATGCCGTTTTTCTGAATGTAGTTGTAGGCGCTGTAAGAGTTGCCACCGCCGCAACCGCTACGGTTATATACACAGTCGAGGAGCTCTTTGGTCGAGAACTCCAGCGGCGCGGTGAGACCGTTTGCTGCTGCGTAGCTGTAGGCTGCTGAATCACTCTGAAAAATTTTGCAGAAAATCCAGGCGATAATGGCTGACCAGCGAAATGGCTCCGATTTATTTTTTAATCTCTTTACTACGCTTCGTTTCAGGTCGAACAAAAATACGCCGTTACGTCAAACTGCTACCAACGCTCACCGAGGAGAACGCCCAGCATGTTCCACAGGATTCCTAAAATGTGCTCGTGAGATGGTCGGTCTGGCCCCAAAAGCCGCTAGATCGTCTCAGTTTGGCTTCAGTAATGTGGTACCTGGTCTCTTATAGGTGGCACCAATCCGGTCGTTGTCCAGTCCTTGTAGGTCGTTGGGGCCGTCACGCTACGGGTCGTTTCTTCAAGGCGCCATTGTGTGTTACCCTCTTTCTTTGGCAGCAATTGTTCCCTTTCTGCAGGGGTCTAAAAAATTTGGAGTAAAACTGTGATCGTCAACTTTTAGGAGCAACCTGAAGACCCTTTGAAGGTCTACGCACTTCAAGTTGGTATTTTCGGAGAGATCTCCCTTGGGCTGGCACACGATTTCTTTATAGCTCTAAGTACTTACCATGTCGGCCATGTGGTTCACAGCCAGCCAATACGTGTGTTTTCCCGCCGCGTGTTCCTTGTTGTGCTTGTCGACGATCGACTTTGTGAGCTTGTGGTGCTTCTTGCGCATTTCGTGCTCCGCTCGGTCTTTGTACTGTTTGCCTGAAATCGACTTGAGCTATAAAAATGTTTTGCTGTTTTCTCATTGGCTAGCTGTTTTCGTCGTTCGTTCTCAAAAATTCACGTGATCCGCACTCTTTTCCGACGGATATGACGTGCTCGAACAACGAATACACCATCTCACCATGTTGCCGCCTGAACGCTTCGAACTCATCGTCGTTTTGGTCGCAGCGGACGACGGTGAACAAGAAGAGCAACGAACACAGGACAACGATGAAGAACGCGGTTGCCATGTCAGCCAGGTTTTGTTAGCTAGGGCCCGATTGCGCATGCAGTCAAATCAAAATCAGCTCTAGTTGAAAGGAAATTACCTTTTATAATCAGGCCGTGTTTTGCGTGGTTTTGTGCACCTGTTTGGTGTCGTTCTACCGAGCCGCATCTGTTCCTTTCGGCTTTGTCAATAGCGAATAGCGAACAGGTCGCAAGTCGACCACGTAAACATGAAAGTGCAGGACAGCTGAAGAAGCTTGACGTTTACCTTGCGAAATCACAAGTCTCTTCTTTTTCTACATCAAGCTATCAGTGAAGGACAACCCTATTAGTCAGACAGCAATTTGCTTCCATGCCCGCTCTTTCGCACTGGCAGATGTTCCATCTGGTGTTGTTTTGTAGTGTTTTAGAGCGTTCCATGGTGTTCAAGGGTTCGCTTATGTGCGAAATTTCATGAATCTGTTGTCTTGTTTTGAGACAAAATTTATATTCAGGCTGACTGCCGTCTAAAATCAATCAATTGCAAATATTCATTTCAGCTTTATATGCTTTATTCGCTGCTTCCGGCACGCCGCCATGCGACGAACCGTTTCTCGAAAACAGTATCTCACAAAAACGAACAGTGCCTCCCTCATCTGCGAGCTAAAGAACGTGTAGAGGTAACAGCTAATACTGTGGTGCATGTAGTAAAAACAGTGCTCCAGGCGCTAAAAGTAAGCATATCTGACACTCTCCGACGACGTGTAGGTGGGTCACGGATCGGCACGTCCGACTTGTTTGATGCTTAAAAGTCTAG
This sequence comes from Prismatolaimus dolichurus, assembly GCA_034691745.1. Taxonomy (NCBI): domain Eukaryota; kingdom Metazoa; phylum Nematoda; class Enoplea; order Triplonchida; family Prismatolaimidae; genus Prismatolaimus; species Prismatolaimus dolichurus. Next base: position 3,974 of record JAQGBB010000446.1, read on the forward strand.
TCAACTTTCTTCCAGGTTCGTGATCTCGCAGCCGTGCATCATCACACCGTTCAACGACAAGTAAATTTTGAAAGCCAAAAGATGCATCTTCCAGATTTACGTCTTAAGCAGACAGATCAAATAATGACTAGAGCAGATATTAGATGGTTTCAATGCGGTGGAACACTCCATAATTATCTAGTGCATGCATGCGTGGATGCGCGCACAGAACATACACGCACGTTACTCGCGTGAAACTTCCACTCCTCTACGAACGAAGTCCGAACGTCCACTCCTCTACTGCAGAGACCAATAGGAGCATCGGACAGCGAAAAGAATGCCAAAAGGCAAATCTAAGGACTAAGCAGGATCTTGAGAAAAAGAATTCTGAGATTCGGTCAAGGAAAATTCAAGTTAGAGCTATAAGTGACTGTTTCACCCACGCGCAACCAGATAGCTAGCTATCTTTGCTAACGTGCTGCGCGCTCCAGAAGATGCAAAAAGATCTTCATTATCCTCTGGTGGTGGATGTTCTTCACCGCGATCCTGACCGTGCTGAACACCGCAAACTGAATTTTTTGCTTACGTTTTTCGGCAGATCTAGAATTTTCGTCTCGACCTATCTGAAGAAAATCGATAGCTCGGCACGTGATCCACATGAGAGCGAAAAAATCGATTGGCTCGCGCGCAAATTTTTTTATCTACGCCTCATTGCCGTGAATGCTGGTGACGTCGTTTGCACCGACCTGCTCAACTCGCTGTTTAAGCTGTTCAAGGAGAAAGATCACGTCGACGCGACCGGATCGTCGCCGGCGTCGAGCGCCGATCGCAGCCAGCGTCGTGGGGCAACCGATGTCGAAATGATGCCACTGCGTCCGCCAAAATATGCGGACATTAGCGGACATCGACCCTGACCGTCGCTGCCCATTAGGCAGGGGCGTAGATTGTTTCTAACTGCCAGAAAATAGAAATTCTTAACAAGCGTCAATCATCCAAAAGTTTCAGACAGCTCTAAAAACTTGCCGAATAATCCTCACGATCATACGAAATTATCATGTCGTTTGATGGGATTATTCCGGTGAACGAGTGCGAGTCCACCACCGTTTCGACCATACCGCTTTTCCAATGCAAAAAAGGCGAAAGGGACACCTTTGTCGAAACTGACCTTTTAATACAGGATTGTTCCCCAGTCGATTGCTCATCGAACGGTGGATATCGCACTTTTTGACTCGCACTGTATCCAGAATTATACGCAGAAAACCGCTTCGCCCTTTTTGCTGTGAGCCTCCTTCGCGATAGATTCTTCTCAGTAGCTTGAGTAATACGGGGCCAATTGCGATGTGAGGTTACACGCATCTCGTCACGGCGAAAAAAACGTATATTCGCATTTTAAAATTGGTTGAGAATTGCAAATTCTACGACGTTTTTTGTGTTTTTCTGGAAAAGTGGAAAGTGTCCCTTTCGCTCTTTTTGCACTGGACACAAGCGATACGAGTATGTAAAATTCTTGGTGTTCACAAAATTCGATTTTTTCGCAAAAATAGGTAAAATATGTTTTGGTCTTTCTGTTTATCGAAACAGTAGCTGTTCACATTCGCAGTACTCCACGTTCGGTCGCCTTGAACGAACCAGACATTGTTGAGTATAGTGAGAAATAGCCAACCGGGACTCGGATACAAAATGCGTTCCTCAACCAATGCGTGAAAAATTTAACATTTTTTGTTCATATTCTTCGTTTTAAAACTGGAAAAATGTCGCCCTCTCGGTCGCTTCGGCGTCACCCCCACCGACGACCACGGCGAGCGCGGTGCCGTGCAGCCACGGCGGCCCGACATCGACGCGTGCACGTTCGACAAGCCGCAGCGCTGCCAGGGCTAGAAGTGCCAGTTCACCGCAGGCGCGCCCGGCGGAAAAGGCGTCTGCAGCGTTGCCGGCGCGAAGCGTCCGGTGACAGCTGCAAGGCGGACGCCGACTGCGACGTCTGCTGGGGATACAAGTGCGTCAAGCCAACGAGATCGGTGACGACGGGCAAATGCTCGGCGCCATAGAAGCCTGTTGTCGATTGGAACGTTAAGCTAATAATGAGGTAGCGAGACGACTGTTTTGGATCGCCATACTGTTTCGTGGTAAACTGGAATTTTGGCCCGTAGTTTCACGACAAGCAACGAGTGGTAAATTTTACCTATTTCTCGGCTGGAGATACAGCATTGAAAGGACTTCCATCTGTTCCTGCGAAATTCAAACGTAAAATTAATCGCAGTAGTGTACGTGTAGACTAGCGATGAGAAAAGCAAAAAATTTTCGGAATCGAATCGGTTCCCAATCCAATCTAATAACAAGGCCACTGAAAAGCACCAGATAATCAGCGTTTTGCTGAGCAAAGAGTCACTTAAACAATGAACGACTTCAAAGCCTACCAAAATTTTTCGAAGTGAAAAAATATAGCAGATTGGTAAAAAAATCGCAAAAATTGCGGCGAGACGATGATTTTTTCGTGACCCGCCAAAACTCGAATCAAAGTGAATCGAATATTTTCGCAAAGTCGAATCAAACCGATTGGATTCACTTCGATTCTTTTTTCTCTTCGCTAGTGAAGACAGGAACTGTGATCTGATTAGCCTGCTGCTTCGTGCACTAAGAAAAAGTAGAACATAAAAAACTGTTGATTGAGGAAAAACGACACCGGGGCAGCTAGATACTTATCGGAAAATGTGTCAAACTTTGACCACGACGGATTACGCGTCGACGACGCCGCCTGCTGACTGACGTTCTTGTGTTGAAACACCTTCAGCTTTCCGCAGCAAAGCCAGTTCAGCTGCTTTCTGATGGGCTCGCGTGCTCCTCAAGTTTCCGCGAAATGACAGTGGCATTAGCTACCATATTCAGCAACTGTAGCACACCCTACATCGCCGATACGTTGCCCGTTGCATCGACGCCGGGCTGCACGGTGACGCCGAGAATGAGAAAGACGCCCGTCGTCGGCATGAAGACGGCAGGGTTCAGAAAGGGAAAACCCGTCATTGAGTAGGGAAACCTCAAATTTTTAAACTTTTTTCATGACTTTCGTCCGTCTGGAGGGAACTGCTACAGCTTAACTGTCCCTCATGTTCTGCTTAGCTATGCCCATTCTCTAGTAATACCAATGGTGGAAACAACATTGGCGCATATTATTCCGCCGTGCAACAACCAACAAATGCTTGGCGAATGTGTGGCATCAAAAACAGATAAGTCAGACCGTTGACGCCATGCCAGCTAACCCATGGAATGGTCGTCACGAAGAAGCAGGCCCACTTGCCTCTGACTAGTGTCGAAACGCAGTGAAATGTTAGCATCATCGCGACGTAGGTGCAAACGTACACACAGGACTGTGCCAAAAAGGCGTTCTCCTTTTTGCTGCGGTCCTTTTCCACGCGGCCATTTCTTGTATGATGCGGGACAAATGCAACCGCCGCGTATTTCTGCCAGCGCATCCAGCGCACCTTGGCGAAGGTGGCTGCTGTCAAAATCAGCGAGATTGTGAAAATGATAACGTTCGGAATCATATCAAGCATATGCCAGAAAAAGACGATCGAATCGTCTTCCTCGTCATATACCCAAATATAGAGAGATGCGTCGAAGATGAAGTGGGCGACGAAGCCATAGACGGCGCCGATGATCGTGCCCGCGAGCCAGCAGGCGCAGATCTGACAAGCAACAGCGCGCTTGGTGTAGACACTCCAATAACAGGCCGGTGCCCAAACGGCAACAAAGCGGTTGACGGACATCATCAGCGTGGTATAGCCGCTGCACCAGAAGCCAACGCATGCGATCGCAGCCAGGATATGTCCGTAGCTGCCCACGCTGGCGCCGGCGTAGATCAGCGGAACGCAGTAGAAGAGATGCACGGCGAGGACGATCGTGTCACCGACAGCGAGGCTCATGAAAATCTTCGAGAAAACCGACGCCGTTTCTTCCGACGCCATCGTGCGAAGGCAGCAGACAATTGCGGCGATGTTCGCTGACAGGCCAAGCGCCGCAACTGCAAGCAGGACACTGGCGGCGAGACTATTCTCGGCGTGGACGACGTTCATCTCCGTTGGAGCAGCGTTAATAAGCTAAAGTTGAGAAATTGATGAAGCGCCTTCTCATTGAGTGTGTGAAGTGGATGACTTACACTTGTGCAAATTGTCGCGCTGTTGTTGGCAACAAGGGAATTCATAGTTTCTTAGCTATGACGATGCGCGTGCCACAATTATCTTTTTCTCGAATCTACTTACACTAATCGAATGAACCGTGTTCTCTTGACAGCAAATTATAGGTGACTCTTCTTTGAACTGAAGGTTGTCTTACGACGCTGGTGCAGCTCCTGCTGATCCGAGCTGAGACACAAGCTGCAAGACAGAGGACGCAAGTAAAATGCTTTGTGTGCACACCTATTTCTCAACAGCATGAGAGTTACGTATTATTTCGTTGTAATGTCTCTTAAACAGTGATGCAAAGTGTTTACAAAGCGTCTTGGGTGGGCGAAAGCTGCCGCTTTCAAAGTATCAATTTTCACTTTTCGAGCGAACATAAAGTAGTTTCTAAGCGATCGACGGCGTTGCGCAACTGTTTTTACCGCAAGTCGTAAATGGACAATGCAATCAACTGTATTCTGGCAGTAAAAAATAATCGGTGAAGAAATTAAACTGCGTTTATAAAGTAGAAGCTGTGCACATTTGAAAAAGCTAGATTTGACGTGACTCAATACCGACTTGAATAGAATCGAGTCAAGTGACTTTGATTTGTCGACGATGCAAACTGTGTGATTTTTGTAATTGCAAAATCAAAAATTTTATCGAATTTCACTGAGCCAAAAAAATTTTTATTTACATTTTGGAAATATCTCCACATATACTCGTTGAGTCAAATCGAGTCAGTTCGCATTTTTCTGCATTTTACCGGGATCCAGTTTGTAGCGGCGGTATGGGCTTTGTGTTTTTCAGCTCTCCGCACACAAAAATTAAAATGCCCATTATAATGCTCGACACCACCGCGCATCTCCGGTTGGGTATTTGCGCATAGCTAATGGAACATGTGCAAAACACGTAAACTGAGCAATGCGTGTTTAATGCTGTTTATCACATGAGGTTGTTTCTGTTTGCATTTTGGCTTGCGGCTTCGCTTTCTAATGATGTTTTCGATTGAATTTTGTATGCATGCGTAGGAACTCATGGGATTTTAGTTGGACGCATCAGAGAATCTGAAAACCTGTGTGTGTCAGCAATACGCGAAAATGAAATGAGATTCAATTTCTATCTAGTGTTGTTTTGAGCTGGTTCGGGAAAGTTTTAAAGACATTTTGGAGGCAAACGAATACTTTGCCGTTTTCGTTATTGTTTTCGTTTTATTACACTTGAGAGCGAAAAGTCCTACGTGGGTACATATATAGAGAGTTTTCTTTACACTTAGCCTTTTGGTTTAAAGGTTTGAACTAAGATCAGGATACCGCATCCCGATAGCTTTTAGGTGATCGAAAGCCTTTTGATAGTCCCTCTCGCTTCCGACGTTCTGGAGGAAGACGCGAAACTTGAACGCCTCCAGCTTCGCAACACCAACAGCACTCGCGTTGTACCAGACATCGTTGCTCCACTTTTTTCCCGCCGAACCACGCAGCCACTGGCCGAGGAAGTCGTAGACGTCGCCGTCGCGAATATCGAGCTCAAAACGGTGGTCCTCGAATTTTCGAAACCAAAGCTTCGTCGAGTTTCGACCAAGGGCGTACTTGGGAATCGTTTCGAGGTCGTATACAAAGTGATAAAACTTTCGAGTTTCAGCTTTATCGGTCAGATTTGGTGCACGTCGAACGAGCACGTTGACGGTTCGATAGGGTGTGCCGAGGGCTTCAGTCGATCCAAAAGTGTAGCTTTTCGCTTTGTACTCAAATTGCGTCGAGTTTAGCTTTGAAGTATGCTTATCGAGGGCCTTCGCAAAGGCGAGAAACATCGAATTCGCTTCCGCTGCCTCCTGCGTCGAAACACCCAGCCCCACTTCGACTATCCAGCTAAGCTTTAGCGTGTAAGCTTGCTGAACTTCTTGCCGCGCGTTGACGGTCACATTCGACGTGCACCAGAGAAGATTTAGCGTCGGTCCCCCGTAGGGAGTGTTGAGCAGTGGAAAGGTCACGCTGACGTTGAATTCTTCATTGAAAAAGAATATGCTAAAGAACTTCATGCTTCGCTCGAACGACGAGCATCGATATCGATCGCAAAGGTCCTTCAAGGTGAGAGAAGTGCTGTTGTGCTCGAATGGGACGTTAGTGAGCGTAGTATTGTAAAGCTGGAGGGTGTGGTTGACGATGTCCGACTCGAGCATTGGACCTCCGTCGTGACGGCGAATTGAGAGGGTGAAGAGCGCTTGTGCGAAACGGAACTTGGGCTCGAGCGTGAGAACGCCGGGATACTCGATATGCAGATCGCCGACAATGGCTTTGAAGCTGTTCTCGCAAGGGCAATGGAGAAGGAGCGGAGTGAAGAAAAGTGTTAACCAAACGAGCATGGAGAGTGAAAACGTCATTTTGCCACTTTTTTCAAACGCGAATCGGTTAAACGCAAGGCTTTTAACAACTGTTTTTCATCACAGAAAGTAAAACGGCAAAGCCAGAAGTGCGTCCTGTCTTCAGACAAAACTTTTTAAAATTTTACGGTATGTTCTGGATAAACACGATGAACACATTGAAACATTTAGGTATGCGACCACATTAATGTATGGCACCGTGTTCTAAGTTACATGCATTCTTCGCCAGAAATCTCTTGTTTCCAAGGAACTTCAGAATATAAGGAACGATAATGGGCAATATTGGATGTCATTTTGCTTATGCGTGCGCGCTTAAGACGCGATGCAACAATTCAAACATGCGGTAAATAGTCGTGTTTAGAACGTGAGAAAAACCGGTGGGACAATATCCGCCTGTCCTTTGCTTTGTCAACGGTGACGAGAGAAAAAACTTTTGCTTTTGTGCGGGTTTGCTTCAAGTAAAACCTGTAACTTTCCGACAAAGTATCGCTCATGGTTTTCGCTGTAGAGTATACTTTGAGTAGTAAAAGGTCTTTGAACTTAAAAAGTTCTTTGCTTCCGTGTTTCTTTCCGAAAAATTTGCATTTAATGAATGCAATCTGCTGCTGTGTGTCCATTTAGTGTAAGAAAACAAAAGCCACGATTGCTGTAGAACTCATTCATATATGACGTTAAATAAACATTTGAATTTTTTATCTGCCCAAGGAATGTAAAATGTCCACAAACTTTTTTCGATGTCCACATGTCCACAAATAATATTCATCAAACATGGTCACACGTACACAGAACGAGCAGGAACTACATAGAAACGGCATGCTAGGGAAAATTCCCCGTGGGGTTAATCAGGACCACCCCAACGAAATTTTTTGTACTCTTCCATATTAATTTTTAGGACGACCAGTAAAATCAGTAAAGCCGAAAAATGTAACTTCTGGAACATTTATAGAAGCATTGTACTCCAATAACCTTACATTCTTCTTTAGACACTGAATCAAGCATCGTACACTTTTGTGTAAAAAAACAAAAAAAAACTTTGTGTCCGGCCGAGGATCGAACCCGCGATCCTCTGCTCGTCGGTGCGTCGCCTAACGACCTATTGCACAAGCGATTTTGAACACGATGTCGCGATGTTCAAAACTTGTTTTCGATGGTCATCCTCGTGGGCTAGAGTCCGACGTGCACAAAAGTTGTTTTCCTTGTTCTCAGCTTTCTAATGATATATAAAACTGGTCGCAGCGTTGCTTAGAGCTAAAAAAATCGTTAGCAGTCGATGAGAAATGCCGATCGAAAAAAATGAATAAGTCCGAACGTCCACTCCTCTACCTCACAGACCGCAAGGAGCATCGGACAGAGCTGCGAGCAGCAAAAGAACCGTCTTTAGATTACGTAGATAGCAGTCGGTAATCGACAGCTAACAAACGTTTAGTCGAAGTCCACCTGTGTGTGTCCCATTGGATAGTCATATGGAACGCCTAGTCTTCACAGGTGTTCCAGCGTGTTATGAAACGTCTTACACGTAGTTCGAATGTTTTGTGCAAGCTTCAAGGCAGCCAAGCTGCATAAATGCCTTTCAATTGCCTTTCAAGGAAAATGTGAGTTCCCGCACCCCACGAATGGATCGTCTGTCGACAGGGGGCGCGACAATCGTGGTCACCATGGAGTGAACAACGAAAATGTGTGGTCAGCGAGACCCCATTCTGATAGGATGCCTTATGTCTCACTGACTCTATATAGGTGTTTGAACGAGCGGTCTCTTCCCCTTTTCGAGTCGTTTCTGAGTTGCTTCTTCCTAATTGAAATTTGTGTTTGCCACTGCGTTCTCGGTTTTGCGTTTTATTTGCATTCAATTGCACCTCACAAGCACACCTAATAAGCTTCAAGCATTTATACCGTATATCTCAACTTGCGTAGTTTCGCATAATAGCTTTCCATAAATTAGCTAGTTTGCACCGTGTAACACTCGTGCTCAGCGAGACTCAGCGTACCCAGACATTTATTACAGATATCAACTAACAAATTTCAATATAATAATTTCACTTTCACGAATGGTTCCCCACAGGTAGGCTTAATTTGTTTAGGGTTAATTAAGAAAGTACAGTAATGCGCTAGTTTCACGCATGGCTTATTTTAAAAACATTAGTCAGTCGATTGGCGAAATCGGTTGCAAATGTTCAAGCAGTGTTCGCTTTCAACATCATAATGTCTGTACGTTAAGAAAGCATATCATGTATAGTTATATGAACGGCGTAATCATCTGCAGTTGCTCATTACTTGGTTGTAAATGCCAATACAAACAAGTAGAACTGAGAAGCCGAATTGCATCCGACCCGTGAAAAACAAAAAATTTGACACTAGAAAATTTGGAAAACCCTGGAATACTAAGTGTCTCAACGTTCCGGCGGATGATACACTTACTGTGATCCTGTGGACGTTCTCTAACTTTGATCGGCGGGGGATACGGAGGGAGCGATAAGAAGGTGATTGGCCTAATCCGACCAGCAATGGCTTCTATTATTACGCTCACTGCGCTCACTCCATGTCGAATGCAACAAAGTAGGAAAATACAACATCCAATTCACATTTTAATTATGTAAACGTGCTAACGTTTCAGTACGAGTTCAATCATTTGTGGACAAACTTTTCTGCCCCAAAGACGCACGACGAAACTAAAAAGCCTGCAAGCAGGGGCCAAAATGCTGACACAAAATCATGAAAATTGATCGTGTCCTCATCGCCTCCAGTCTCCTTCGAAGTGTCATCATCGGCGAGCATTTGCAACGATTTTGTCTTTTTCGCCAGCCGGATCTGATCCGTTGCAAAGAGTCCACGCTGAACGTACTCGCTCACCTTCAGCTCCACATTTCGTGTCTCCGATGAGAAGACGAGACCGGTCATTATCGAGGGCATATTCGGGATAGGGATGAAGATTAGCTGAAAGCTTTTCGCCAGAATCTGCTTTTCACACATCGTCAGCAGTTCAAACTCAGTGTCAAGCGTAAAGTAACCTTTCTTCGGCGACGATTGGCTTAGATAATCGCAGATCTCATAGTAGCTAACAAGCAACGGCGTATGAGCTTCAAGAGCGACTCGAAATTTGAGGATCTCCGCCGACGTCGACGCATTGATGTATTCGAAGCGGTAGTTTTTCACATTGTTCGTAACAAATGTGTACTCGCCGGAGGCGACCTTTTCGGACAGGAACGCAAAAGTTGGATCCTCACCAAGCGCCGAAGATCCGACCGCTGTTGCCGTGAGCTTCGCGCAGTAGAGGTTGCAAGCTGCCGCAGCGAAGACATCAAAAAGGAATCCACTGATCAATAAAGCAAGCCTGAGCCGGCGTCGTTCACCGATCAAGCTAACGATAACAAAGGATACGAAAAGAAGACCTGCTGCTACCCAACTGAGCCGATCAAACGGATGGAGGAGAAATGTCAAGGAAATCGACTCTGCCTGTTTCGTCGGCGGTCTTTTCATGCCAATCATCAGCCGATCGAAGAGAAACGGGTAGCTGAAGTGGTAGACGCGACATCTCTCGATGGTGAGAACGAAGACATCGTCCATTGTGTCGATGACCCTCGAAGCTAGGTAAGCGGGTAGAGAATACGGAACTGAGATGTTCGAAAAGCTGCTAACTCGTGTCGGCAGATTGCGGAAATAGATGCTAGCATTCAGCTGCAGCAGAGCGGGGAAGAGAAGAACGCTGCTTTGATTAGGGCTTAGCGCCCAGTTGTCTTGCAGAATAGAAATGTCGCAAGGGACACCCATGTAGCAGCCGACCGTGAAGTCGAAAGTCATCTAGAACTTTCCTTCAAGCGACTATTGCATGGTTTGAAGCTAAAGACATAAACTCCAAAACGGGTGACGTGCTGCCGCCATGCAACAAGAGAGAGAAACTTTTGACGCTTTTAACAACTGTCAATCAAAATATTTAAGTGATGTTGTTTACTTTGAGTTATGAATGCTTTTGCTCTGAAAGCTTGCACGACAGTCGTCTCGTCATATACGTTTTAGTTTGCATATGTAAACTTCGCTTACAATTACTCGAACAGAGTACTTCACGTCAGAGAAAAGCTTTGCGTTTCGTTTTCACGAAAAACACCATTTTCACTTGGTATTAAGATATCTAGAACGCGCAGGGCAACCTCGAAAAAATTCGCTAATGCAACGCAAGTACCGTAGTCCTTAGAGCATCGGAAGTCGATATAAGTCATTTGTTTCTATAAAATATATATTTTTGCATCCGACATAGAGCGAGCGCAGCGAATGTAAAAAGAGAATGTAACTGGTCAGATTTGGACTTCCCCATCCCCCTTTCCCCCCGCCCCACTTCCTCTTTTTTCGCCCTCTCTCCCTTCTTTCTGCCCCACGGAAAAAAAGTTAGAAAATGTCAAGAAAATCACGGTACAGTATACCTTCCGTCTAAACTCAATGTTCCAAATGAAAGTATTACAGAGTGTTTCAGGGTGTTTCAGAATTTTGGTACCTGAATTTTTTTTTAACTGTCAGACGCTGTTAGGTTTTTCGCTTACTTGTTCTCAGCCAACTTTTCTTCTGTTCGAGGAAACAGCGAAAAAAGTTTGAAACGAAGAGGAAGCAAGTTCACGCATAGATGATAGATGAGAAAAAATAGTCTCGCTGAGTACGTTGACCGGCAGACCGCATTGAGATGTGTAGTAATGCAGAGCACCCTTAAAACAAATTTATTTGTCAAAATATAAGAACAGCGCCAATTTCCAATTCTAATTTTAAGCGTTGGGTGTTGAGCGTTTTCCTACCGTGCTCGACAGCCTGCTGAACGATTTGCGCGAACTCGATGCCGTTGATCCGCATCGTATTCTCTGGCGAGTTGAGGAATCGCTTGGCTGCTGATTCGAGCGACTTGATCGTTTTGTTGAACCACTGCTTTGGGAACGTCGCGGAACCCGCACACTTCAGATCCGGTCGGCAAGTTGACGTAACCGCTTCTTTTGCTTGAAGCTCCATAAGCTCGAGCAAACGTGGTGGCGCTGGCTGGCCGCGGTTGCGTCATTTCCGGTGGTCTCACCGTCTTCATGGTCACTGATTATTTCGCCGTTGGTGGACAGCTGTTCGGAAGCTTTGGCATCATCATACGACTTCAAAGCAGAGAAATTAGTTTAGCTGCCTTAGGAAATCAGAATTACTTGCGATACCTTAAATTCCCGGTCTGATAAAACAAGGAGCTTGTTTCGTGAAGGAAAAAAAAAACATTTCACAATTTTTGGTGAACCAGAGAAGGAGTAGGCGCGACGTGAAGCCAAGGACGGTTGCAACCTCGACTGCATGGGTTTTTCGCGTGTGCTTCCTCGCTCGGTTTTCGAGAGTTTGTGCGCTGGGTGGGTGGAATTTAGCTCGTGTGATCTGGCCAATGCTATTCGCTCTTTCTCCGTCAATGGAGGAGCGATGACGGTGAGAAGTTTCTGGCTTGAGTTTGCAATGTGTTTCACAAAGTGAACGAATGCTTTCCTGCGTCGAGCGTCTGGTAAATCAGAAAAACTGGTGAGCGATGGCCGCCAGGAATCAGCGCTCATTTTGGGGTGTTTCATCTTCTTAACGAGTCAGGTATTGTTAAAAGTGGTCACGGGGATCCCGAAATCTAAGTCCAGGTTTCAGATAAAAAGATGGTTGACTACTCGTTAAAATTGCCGAAATTTGCCGAGTGACTTCCCCATAATAGCATCGTACTTGCTTCATAAATGACTGAACATCACTCCTACAAATATGAGCAATTCACGAAAATTGGGGGGCATTTGCGAAAACAGTAGCTGCATATTTGTCGCGCAATATGTCGTTTGAATGCTTTTGGTAGGTAGTGTGGCTAGGGTATCTTATAACTATGGTAAATTTCGGGTTAAAAAATTGTGGCCGAAAATGTCTCGGTTCTCTGTTTTAACGTTGCCATAATGCAGTGCAAATAGTGCCGTTGGTTGGAAAATGAGCATAGGAAAAGAGACAACAACGCACCCTAGCCCAATACGTACGTAAATTTAACGCGGCATTTTAGACTTAAACTCTTATTTTTATTTCGAAATAAAGCAATATTTCTGCAGCAGACGATGCGCCACCAAAAATTTCACATGTATTAAAAAATTTTACAGATTTTGCTCACAAATTAGCAAAACGGCTGCAAATAAAGTTCTAAAGATACCTGACTTCTTAACTGATTCAGGCTGTAAACATAAGGCGGAACGCATATATGATGTCACTAAAAGTCAACAGTTTGACAATATGTATCATTATTGTTGTATGAAAATTATGTTTCCCTGCCGTCTATGTTCTTTCTTGATGTGAACGAAGTACGGACACCACCCACGAAAATCGGCCGCTGCGTTCGCGAGGTATAGGCTTGGACAACTCCGGGTTTGCGGTGAAAATTCTAAGTTTTTCGTGACGTCATGAAAGGGCGGGTCCAAGGGCACCTCTTCGGACAAAGAAGAACCAATCTTGGTATAAGCTACAATAGACCCAAGAAAATTCATTGATAGGTAAAAAATTTCCAACTTAGCATAGCCTTGAAAATGGCAAATGTCCAATTCTGTTCTGCCGTTTGCTTCTGCTTCTCATAAAACGCTATAATTTTTAACTCTATGCCCTACATCTTTGCATCTAGATATTTTCCTCATCAGGTTATATCAACTTGTCTCGTATATTGTCAGAATCTGATCGCTAACGCATAGGACAACACAAGTATAATTAAAATTGCTCTCTGTTTTCAGTGCGTCACTGAACGCAGCAAGGTAGAACAGCAAAGAGCATCGGGACTAGCTATAATAGAGCGCAAACAGCCAGGCTCACTGCAAAAATGGTTACTAAGAAACCTCTAGAAGGTGCAGGTGTTAAAAAGGCAATGCAAAGAAGTCAGTCAGCTTCTGACCCCCGAACAGTAATCTCCAACCGCATGCGACATGGATCCGCAGCCGGCCGTTCTCATCATTGTCGTGGCCATTCTGGCTCGCCTTCCCACTGCCTCAAACAACAGCACGGCCACGACCACAGCACCTTTGACGACCGGCAATCCAATCGTTGCCGCCCTCTACGAACAGTTCTGCGTCCCCTGCCAGAACATCAGCTCGTTTGCCACCGGCGTCGCCTGCTACGATGACCAATGGCTCGCGTTCTGCACGACGACATGCGGAGCGGTTGTCGCCGACTACGTCGCCGAAGTCGGCACCATATACACCGACTACGGCACTGAGCTCGAGTTTGCCTACTACTGGAACTACGAGGCGGTCGCGATTTCGCGCCAGTGCATGCTTACCGTGAACGCGACCCTACAAGCGCGCCTCCTGCGGCGCCATTGCGACAACAGCATCCGGTCGAATCTCGCAGGCGTAAAGAGCGTTCTTCTCAACGCATTCGTTCTAGTGAAGTGGAGCATTTCGAGCGTGATGCAGACGGCTGTACTCGTCTACGCGCCGATTTCGTTCGTGTTCACCGCGCTGAGCGTTCTCGTTCTGCGCAAGATCGCAAAAGAGTACCCCGATCTGCACACGATCACGCCGATGAAGGCCGAGATCGCCGTTCAGCTGTTGGCTTATCTGATGCTTATCATCAACCTCGAAAACTTAATAAGCATCTTTCCGGCGCCATTTTGCTACATCTCGCCGGAGGCGTCCTACCTCGTCTATCGAGCATTCTTGTCGATGACGGAGGCGGGCTTTCTATGGCAACCCTACTTGTCTTACGAGGCGATATTGAAGTTGTTCATCGTCGCCGATCGGTACGCCGCGCTCGCGCATCCGGTTTGGTATTTTAAGCACATCACACAACGGCGGGTGCGCAATGCGTTCGCCCTCGTCACACTGCTGCACGCAGCGGTCGTCGTCACCGTTTACGCGTACATCGCGGCGACCGATCAAAGTCCATACAACGCGACTGCAACGCCGCAGAATGGCGAGTCGACGCACCAACTCGCGGGTCTCGTCTTTTCTGTGATTACTGCCGTCGCCGCTGTGATACAGGTACATCTTCTCTCCCGAATCACGAGAGTATTATTGGATAAAACAAAAGGAGCTAGGGTTAGTAGTTGGGGCGCGGCTCATGAGGCCCCGCCTCATTGCCCAACAGGGAAATTTTTTTAAATGTGCCCCCCCCCCAACTACCAACGACATTTCCCACAAAAATTGTTCGGTCAATGTTTTACAAACGTTTGCACATGTTTTCGAATATTTTTCTCAATTTTGTTTTTCCAAAATTTTCAAATTTTTCCCCTAGCAGTGTCGGGACAAAGGTTTAAAATTGTCCCAGAGTAGAGCAGCGAAATCTACATTGGACGATAGCATGTTTTTCATCGTGGGAAAATTTAACTCGTAAGTGGGACCTCATGAGGCGGGTGGGGCAAATTTGTTTGTCCCTCTCCCCATTATCAATCCTAAAGGAGCTGTGTAGTGCACTGAAGACCGTTTTCTGCGATTCTAAGGCCTATCTACACGAAAGCGTACATATGTAAACTGAGACCGTAGTCACACCGCAGAAAGAGCTCCCCAGGGGTAAACTCGGGCGAATACAGAGTCTAGACTCTTAGAAAGTTCAACTCCCACGCATTTTTCGCACATGCGTCAGCTTTTACCAAGCACAACTTTTTTCAATGGTCTTTTGAATATAGCTCATCATATCGATAATACTCTCCATCAGGCTGTGGCGGCGAACGACTCCGGGTGCCGCCGATAAAGAGCGCATTGCAAGAAACGACAAGCTCGCCAGGATGGTCCTGTCAACAGTCGCCATCAACCTCGTTTGGTACGTTGCGGCAACATGCAATGGCATCTTCAATGTTTGCGGCGCCCTCTGCATGAGCGCCGAGCAAGTTCAAGCGTGGACCAGCTTCATATACGTCGTGATCTACACGACCGGTCTTATTGGCGACTTCAACTCGGCGTTGGTCTTCACCTTCCAGTGCATCTTTTCGTCGATGTATAGAAAAGCGCTCAAAGAGGTTTTTGCACCACTACGCGGAGGAACGAAGAATAAAGTTACGTCTATTGGTGCAAAAGCAGGCGCCGTTAGCAGAAATCGTGCTTTGTTCAAGAAGACGAACACCGCAGCGGCAGAATAATCCGAGCTACTTATCAAAAGCTCAG
>JAQGBB010000447.1:0-19575 GCA_034691745.1 Prismatolaimus dolichurus
AGAAGAAAAAGCGAAAAGCGAGCCGTTTGCTCCAAACCGGATTTGTGAAAGCAGGATGTTTGTGCAACAGTGCTTACAGTGTGTTGTAAGCTTTTGTCTTGATCCTTAGGAACTCATGTGGTCTTTTCAGTCAGATCGCTGCAAGCATGGTACGTTCCGTTTGGACGAGCGTTGTCGCGGCTGCGCTTCTTCATGACTGTTCTTTCTGGTAGGGAATGAATTTTCCGCAATGGCCAGCGCACGTGTTGTGGTCGGCGCCAGATGTGATTGGCGACGCTTTGAAGAAAATGGGTGAAGCGAACCCGAGACCGGAATTGATTTTCGTTCACGTAAGCAACGTATTTGGAGTGACTTGGTGTTGAAAATATGCTGTGTTCTCACGAAGGCCACAGCGTGTTACAATAGCGGTGTGTATTTTAGGTCGATAGGAAAGATCCCGAAGTGTACATGAAGGTTAGTTCTTGTTGAGATTTGTGATTGACTAGAGAGAGTACGTTACGTACGTACATGTTTTGGAATGTGTCAGGGATTCTAATGTGCGTTGTAGGTCAAGGTTTTCGGCGACGTCAAGGAGGGCATCATGACGCAAGGTATGAGTACATACTGTGCGTACGGAGGTACATGTCTCGTCGCGAATACGGCCTGCGTTGTCTTGCGTCCTAGTCGTGTTACGTTTGTAAGCCGTGGCGTTCGCGTACGGTCACTACCATTTACTAAAATACGCGTCATCGCCTTCGGCGGCTCTGTTACGCACCAGGTTTTTTCACAACTGGTCTGCTTTATTGGCAATTAAGCCTTCGTGTGTTTACGATGTCGTGCACAGTACACACCGAACACTCATTTCTCCCCGTGAGCTGCACGTGAGACAACCCCGCCCGTTTGGTTCGGACAGACTCGCATTTATAGCTGATTGACTGTCAGTATTAATTTGTCGTTTTTTTTTCTTTCTGCTTTGCGTATTCCCGTTTTGTCATTTGTGTATTGTGTCACGTTGCGTTGTTTAGTGTCGGTGCTTCCGACGGCGGTCAAAGGAGCGCAGATGTATATGGAGAACTTGTCGCTGAAAGTCAATGCGAAAATGGGAGGTGTTAACGTCGAAATCGTTCCAGATCGCTAGTGAGTTCATTTTTGTACCTGTTGAATGGGTTTTCTTGTCGTTTTTCCTACCGTGCGCAGACGTGGTAAATCTATAAATATCGAATGTGTTTGCGGTTAGACATGGAAAATGGCTTTTCAGTTTCACGATGTTCAAGGAGAAGCGAACGCTTGTTATTGGTGTTGATATCACGCATCCGAGTCCTGGTGACAATCGAGCTCCATCAGTCGGCGCGGTAAGTTTGAACGTTCACATTTTTGACACTTAACTTTTATTATATGCCGGATCATATATATCATACATTTCGGATTGATCCCGTGAGGCGTACGCCTGTATTCGTGCTTACTGTTGGTTTGCTTGTGCTTTTGTGCGTCATGTGCTATAGTTTTTATTGTTGCTACTTTATGCTTTGAGCTCGTCTCGAATCTGGACCATAATTGCACTACCTGGGCGGGTATGCTACGCATGCCATCTGTGTCTCCTGTTGTCTGTGTTTCAAGTCAGAGTTGTTGTTTGTGCAGCGCACGTGAAGGTTCAGAAGCAGCGTCGCGAGCATATGGTATGCGGATGTAGTGTACGTAGTTTCACAGTTCGTAGTGTAATAGATGTTTGGTTGAAGCAGAGAAAAGATGTGCATGTTTCGCTGTAGATCTACATGAACGACATGGTGAAGAGTGCACTGGTGATGTTCTACAAAGCAACGAACTCAAAACCGGACCGCATTCTTATCTATCGCGACGGAGTTGCTGAAGGACAGTTCCAACAGGTTACATGCAATCTGTATTGTCGTGTCTTTTTTGTACAGTGCAGCAGACGTACAGTACTTTGCTATTGGGTTTTTGGGAAAGCGGTACTTGTAGTCATTCTGTAAGATGACGTGTAAACAGTTTTGTATGGCGTAAAATGTAGTACAATGTATATGTAGTGTACGCAAAATATTGTTGGTTGGACGCAGGTTCTCGATCAAGAAATGGGCAGTGTTAAACAGGCGTGCATTTCGCTTGAGGCATCGTAGTAAGTTGTTTACACTACTTTGATGTAGTATGTTCAGAGGCGACGCTGAGTAACTTGGAGGCTTCCGCTTCGGAAGACTTTTCACATGCAGTTTTTTACTGACCCACAAGTCGATAGTAAATCGTTTTTCCAACTCTTTTCTCAGCCTTAGAGGCCAAAAGCTTTTTTAGCGTCGCCGCTTATGTCTGTACACTGGCAGTAAAGAAATTTCATTGGTAAAATACTGCTTTTTTATTTTTCCGCTCTCGGGTGATGATTATTCTAGATTGCATAACATGTACTGTGTTACGTGTGCTTGATTTTTAGTCGACCAAACCTGACATACATTGTTGTGCAAAAGCGTCATCACGTTCGATTCTTGCCCACTGATCAGCGCGAGTAAGTTCTCTCATTCACGTCGTATTCTTCACCGCTCATGCTTGACGTGTACTGGTTATAGCTATAATGGACGCGGACAGAACGCGCCGCCAGGTACGTGTAGGAACGTAGCGTGTACAGTTGTGTTCAGTTCGAGCTGCTTTTGGCACGCATAGGAACGGTCGTTGATACTGTCATCGTCTCACCGGACAAGTTCGACTGGTATGTTCTTTGACGTTTGCGATATTGCTTGCTGTACGTACTACGTACGCATGCACGTGAACTCAGTGCACATTACCTTCGTGTTATATCTACTGGATGTTTAGGTCCGGTGTGTAGTGCTGTACGTACGTACAATATGGTTGCCATTGCTGTCTCTGTCTTTAAGGTACCTTCTTCCGCATCAGGGCATTCAGGTGCGCTTTGTTCTTCGTTGTGCATGCTTCCCTTTAGTTTTCCATTTGGTGCGAGTTAGCAGTACGTATGCGCGTGGCGTCTGCTAGAATGAACGAGCATGTGCTTTACACGTTTCTGTTATTAAATCACGCACTGCAGGGCACATGCCGACCGGTGCACATGTGGTGTTTGTACGACGATGTTGGCTTCAACGCGGATCAGCTGCAGGCGATCTCGCATCAGCTGAGTTATCTCTACTGCCGTTGTCCGCGCGCGGTCTCGATTCCGGCACCGGTCTACTACGCGCATCTTGTCGCGGCGCGCTCGCGAGTGCATCTCATGCCGCTTGTGTACGTAACACCCATTGTGTTTACTAACTGTACTATGCATTGAAATAACGTCTGTTGTTGTCGTGCTCGTCCGGTGCGCGATGTTAGCTGGAGTACTGTGCAGTTGATTTGTATTCGCAAGATAGTCTTGGTTGCATTATCCCATACTGGGCGTTGTAGGCGCCAGGCCGATTCGGACAGCGAGAGTTCGAGTGTTGGACCTGCTGGAAGTGCGGCCGGCAAAGCGTCGATTCCTGAGCACGTAAGTGTCTTTTTAGATACATTCTATGTGCTGGCTAATGTGTGTGAGGTATTGGTGGTGGACGATGGGTATGCTCTGTCTGTTTCTGTACACTGTAGGAGCTGTTGCATGCGATCAGTGTTCACGACTCGATGGCGCCGCGAATGTACTTTGTCTGAGCGGACAGCAAGGGATGGATGGTGTCGCATGGGATGAGCGAACAAACACGATCGATCAGTACGACACTCATGGATGATATTGCGCTTTGATGGAGGGGAGGTGTGGTGTTTCGGGTTGTTGATGCTGCTGCGAATGTGTTTTACGCTCTCTGTTGTGCTCTTGCTCGCATGTTGTGAGCAGCGTAGTGCTACGGTGGTGCCGTGCTCGAGCGAGAATGGCGGACGGGCAGACTGACAAGCGGTGCGCAGTGTACGCGCGGTAGTGTGTATCATACAGACGGATGTGGGAAGTGCACGCCGTCTGGCTTTGGCAGAGTAGTGTTTGTGTGTGTATCATTTGTGTACTGTATGTCGGTCGGACGCAGGATTGAGATGGGCTGGCACTTGGACTGCGGCGCTGGTGACGGTTTCGTGGTTTTCTGTTCTCACGCGTGCTTGTGAATGTTCTGCGTTGTTTGTTCTCTTACGTCTTGTGTGCACTCACTGCCGACTGTTGCGATACGATGTACACTTAGTTTTGCGTACTGTACGTGATGATCTTCTCGCTTGATGCGCGACGGCCGACGATATGGTTGGCTGGCGTACTATCGGTGCCGCTTTCTCGGTGTATTGTGCGCTGTTGCTTAATGCCGTCACTCTTGTTGGGGAAGGGAGCGTGCGTTGATCGCCGATCGATGCTTTCTTGTCTGCCGTGTGGATAACTGCGTCATTCTCAATCGGTGTTTTCTTAGCTGATGTTTTAATCAAGTTTTACGTACTGTACTACTGAGTCCGGCACCCGTGCATTCCAGTCTGGATTGTTGGTTTTACTTTACGGTGCGTATTCTATGTCCGTAACGTGGGGTTCGGACGATCGAGTCGTTTTTGACGTGGTGTGCGTCGCGATAGCTATATGGAGTTGGTGCGTTTCTTGAACGTCTGTCGCGGCTGTGTACCGTGTTGCAGCTTGTTGCTTTTTCACTGCGTCTGTATCCTTTGCTTGCTTGAAGTGTTGTTTTCTCTTGCGTTCGATCGATGCGTCGGACGTGTTATACGCGGGTTGACGGTCGGGTGAATTATTTTGTAGTTATCGCTGTCGCTCTTCACTGTTGAATTGATACTGACGACTGCTTTCTCCTGCTGATGTTTATAATAAAGCGTGTTGTCTGAACGGCTTGTGTTGCAAAACAGAAGGCACGTTTACGTACTGTACGTACGTCTGTCGCTTCATGAGGGCGTTTATTGTAAATGTACGTATATGCATACCTGCATGTAGTGACCGCTAGCAAACTAGAAAAGGCTTGTATGAGTGCCTCTCGACAGCGCTTGCAGCTCGAATCGATGGATATTTTTAGATACAATGCCGTTTCAGTGTAGGTGTGCGAATGAATGAGCGATGGAGCTGCGTGTGCTGTTTGAGCGCACAGGCACGATGATATAATAATAGTGGACTAAATTAGCGCGAACTGCGAAGGTGTACTTAGGAACTAAATTTGGATCTGCCCACGTGGAATAGCCGCGAATTGACGTCATCGGAGAAAGACTAAGCAAGGAATCTGTTCGTTATCCGTCCTGCGACAGTTGACCCTCCGCTGCTCTACGCTCCCTTCATATTGGCTGCAGCTATGTACCTTCCTACTAGATGCATTCGACGAGACATTAGGCCGTGTCGGAGCCAAGTAAGTGCAGCCGCGACTGCTAGCTGAAAGTCTCGAACACGTGTGTACAGAAATACTCGAAGCAAGATTGCAACAAACAGGAATATTAGAGGATTTTCGCACCTCCTCCGTCGCGACTGACAATCGAAGAGACATGCCAATCGGTTTGACAAGCTTGCGGAGATAAAGCCCACTGTTATTATTGTTATTCCCTCTCTGTCTTGCAGTTTGTACGCTCAGAAATGTTCGTTTCGTTCAGGCATTTGACCACCACTATCCGCACTTTTCCTATTAGTTCTCCCTAACAATTATGCCGAGGCCCAGAGCGGATCAAGACTTTTCACTTAGCCGTATTTTTTCCATAATATCACCTGCAAGATATTCGATTCAAAAACGGCTACTAGAACCAGCACTGCACTCGGTTTTGGTCCAGCCAAGCTCGCAGCGTGCCGTTCAACGCGAACGGAGTCCAATCGGTGCACTTTCGTTCTACTTGAGTCAATTGTGAATAAAGTGTGGCTCCGTAACATGCACTAGCAGAGGAGCTAGGCATTTGTCGCCTGCCAAAAACTGTGTAACACATGTGGTGTACTACAAGTTTAACATATATGATCGCGCCGAATGGCGTAATGTCTTTAACCTGAACGCGGGTGCGAATAAGGCGGATAATGTGATTTATTTGCTCCGTCGTGTTGGTTATTTTGTGCAAAACTTGAAACTGTCGTGTTGAGTTGTTTGTACTCTCACTTGATTGATGCTGAGTCCAGTCGGTCACTTGTCATCCGGCTGCTTCGGTACACACGTAATGGTGCGTACGTTTTCTCATCGTCTCTCTCAGTTGCACCTCGTTCACAGTCCGTCGTGAAAAACCTGACATTGCCGCATGCTTGGCCGCAACGAGACGCAAGAACGTCCACTCAGTCGAACGGACGGACGAACGGATGTACAGTCTGGCCGTCGAGCGCTCTCTTACCATTACACAAGAATGCGAACTATGCGGCCCGTTAACCGGTTAACTTTCAGCAGACGTGTCGCAATTGATAAGAGGACTAAACAAAAATAACAACAACGTGAACGACAGTGAAAATCGTGTCCGAAACGGACGCACTACTAGACCGCTAGCGGCCATCTAACGATTTGCCCGTGAACAACACGACGACGCTTCATTAACGCGACGGCGACAGAAAAACTCCATCGGTGAGAAAGCTCTGCGCTCTTAAAAATGCTTCAGGACCTGTCAAAATTCAAGACGATTCCAACTTAGCGACGGTCAAAACCAAAAATTTTGCAATCAAATCGAAAAATCTGTAAATAATCAAATTGATTTTAATCGAATCGAATATAAACAAAATCACTTATAAAAAGCCGATCAGCATATCAACGTTGTATTGTGCAAAAATGTGGCAAATCGAGGACAAAATCAGAAAATTTGCCAGAAAACCGCGAGGCTTATCGCATCTGGCCAAAAGAAGCGAAGCTAGCGAACGCAACGCTAGCTAGCTATCGAACCGCTTTGATCCTAGTCCAACTCAATTTGATTTCTTTTGACCTTCGCTATTCCAAACTTCTCGTTTTTCTGACTCGTATCACCCCTTTCGTGTCTCGTCCATGATCTCCGTTTGGTGTCGACGCAGAGATCGAGCAAGCCCGGTCGGGACGGCGGGATCGTCGTTCGAATTGAGCCGTCAACTCGTATAAAACGTAAACTTGTCAAAAAACATCTCGACGACGTTTTGCGTGCATACTTCACGATCTTGTTCCTTTCTCCTTTTTTTTCTCGAGCCCAAGTTTGCATGCGTACAACTTTATCCCCGATGGTGTCGTAGGTTGGAAACAATCGAAACTGTCGTCATGAATTTTTTCGATTTTCAAAAACTCGTAGCGTAAAATGCTCACAACGATACTACCTACGATCCGGCGTAGTAATAGTGCGTAAAGTTGTAGAAGAACACGAACGCCTTTGTCATTAGCGACGGAGTTCCCTCTCATGTTTTCCCCCAATCGGCGACAAAGATAAGCGACTGTCTGAGAGTGTTTTCACGATTTGTCGATCGACGACTTGCAGTTGCTTCTAGAAACATGCCACCCGACCCGGTCCATGCTTCGACCTGTCTCAAGTGTCTTTGGTGCCCTCCGTGGTGGGATGAGATGGCGCTGCCTTGAGTCCCTCCTAGTTCTTGTCGCTTGGCGCTTTTGGGCGAAATTAGCAACGCGACGGAAGCGCTGATGATTGCTTTACTGTTGCGACAAGCGCCGCCAATCGGCTCATTTAGCTGCATTTCGAGAAACGTGCAAGCGAACGAAACGAGAACGGAATTTCCGCTCCTCGTTCATGAAAAAGCCGACGCAAATTTCTTTTGTTCATTCATCGTCGGCGAGGCTTGCGGTTTGCCTTTCCGCAACGAAGTTTGCCGAAAGAAAGCAAGCGCTGGATAATAAAAGTTTGTATTTTTTGTTTTTTAGCTGATCTAAAGCTATTACGCGTCGGCGGACGACGCACGCGCGAAATTTGCTAAAATTCGACGTATGCGCGACGTTTAGTGCGCCGATATTAGCCGTCTTCTATCGTCTTCGTCTTCGTCTTCGTCCTTCATTGCTGAGACGACGTCATTCAGTCTGCAGCCGCGGCTGATTGCGCAAAGCGATCCGTCCACCAACGCATGCAGCATCGAGCGCCCGATTAGACAGATCTTAGCTTCGGCTCCCCAAAGGTGGAACCCTTGAAGAAATTATTGCGTGGGTACAACCACCTCCTCTCTGCCGAAAAGGAAAGTCACTCTTCTCATTCATTATTCGCTTCTCGAGTGACGTCGGCGCTCGTCGTTGACGGAATTGCTCATATTACGTCGCCGGCATCATTCTCGGCAAACGGGCTGCCTGCTATCCTGGCCAGCTAGCTGTACAGCTCGCAGCTCTATCAATCAGCTAGCGACGCATAATACGTGACTGCACCGGAGTGTGGGTGGAAGCAATTGAGTCAAGCACACGGACCTCGTCTTACATGGCCCCCTCGCTATTGTGTGTAATGGAATTTCGCCTTCGCCGCGACTGCGCATTTCCGCCTGATTGAAAAAGTCATTTCTATTATTACATAATTATTATTTCTGGCTACACTCTGTGCTGCTAAAGTTCACTACTAGTGCTGCTAAAAATACCGCCGAGCGAGAGAGAACCACCCGCGGGCGGATCCGAGCAGCTTGCTGTCGCCGTCATCTCTGCGCAATAATCGTCTGAGGACGACGCTGCCGGCTGCACATTCCGTCATCGGCACTGCGACGAGCTGTCATAGCCGACCTCCCGCGTGCACCACTTAACTGTGACGTCAGCAGCCCACACTGGCACCGCCTGCCGAGCCGATCAATGATCTCCGCCCGACTGGCTCAGATGCCCCGCGGAAGTGACGCTTCCCATCGACGAGCACTCTCGCTGATGCTCGTCGTACAGCGCTGCTTTCAGTTCGGCGTCTATCTGCTCTTCTTGTCGGGCCTCTTCACGGGCTGCGTTCGGACAATGTCGATCAAGCACGCCGATCAGGGCTCTTCCGGCTCGAAGCAGCCGGGCAAAACGCAGTCTCAGCTGAGGCGAACTCTCGAGGAGATGCAAGACTTTTTCGCCGAGAGCATGCTCGGATCTGCGAGTCGGCCGCCACAGCAGTCGACGGATGCTCTGTTCGCCGTCGGCAGTGGCACCGATTACGAAATCAGACCGATCGTTCGAAGCCGAGCAATAAAGTCGCAGATCGACGCGACGAATACGCGAAAGGCGAATCGTAGTCAGAAGAACCAGCTGAGTTCGCGTATTAGCCTTGACCAGCTCGAACAAAGCCGCCACGGCGTGCGACATCGCAAGCAGCAAGAGCGAGCGAAGCGGCCGGTCAAGAGACTAAACGACGAGTCGAGCTACACCGAAGACTATCTCGCCGAAGTCGAGAACGGCGACGATGAGCCAATCGATGGCGGCGATGAGTTTGTCGATGGTGACAGCGTCGCTGATCGGGCCGGTGTTAGCAATGGCGGGCAGCTGAAAATTGAGGCAACTGTCTTGAAGCCGGCCATCGACGCTAGCGCGAGGAGAGCTAACGCAAAGATGTTCACGTCGTCTGCAGCAGCGTCGTTCGATGACCTCTTCCAACGACACGGATCTCCGCATCAAAGTAAGCCGGGTTTGTAAGTATTTTCCATTCCGTGCATGTATCAGCTCATGCTCCTTTTGCAGGCGAATGCCCGAGGCGAAGCGGCAAGCCGCTCATGCCGTGTCCTAGTCGTCACAGTAGGGGGTATGTTATATGTATCTCCGACCGCGATCTCTGCGATGGTGTCGCTCAATGTCCCGGCCGCGAGGATGAGGATGCGACGAGCTGCCTCTTTTATAAAATGGTGAGTGCGTGTAAATGAGGTGCGAGCTTACACTGTAATAACGAAGGAACTGTCTTTTCTAGTTTCATCGCTACTTCAAGATGGTCATGGACACACTGACCGAGCTTAGCGACGTCGTCTCGGCAACTCATTCAGAGCTTTAGTCTGATGCGGACATTCGTTCAACTTGTGTGCGGACGAAAGTTTTTCGACGTTTTCTAAAACAGGGTATTTAGCTCCTCCCATAAGCTGCATTGGCGGTCACGCGGGCAGGTAGCTAGCTACGTGTAACTGTCATGGACGAAGCATGAAACGTCTATTTTAACAAAGCGACAGAGTGAGCATGAGATTAGCTGCAGACCGTACTAGCGTTTCGCGGAGTTTCCGTCGAACTCGCTCGAATCCAAAGAGAAATGTACACACGGTCAGAAAGCTCTCCTGCCGCAGTGGTTGGCTGATGTTGTGTTGTTGTTTGCCGCTCTACTGAGAGTACATGAGGTAATGTGTTTGTGGCAGATGTTCTATTTTTGCTTAGCTTGTCTTGTCTTCGTTTATATAAAAATAAATGTATGCATATGATTTATCGTTAAGCTATCCAACACTTCAATTTTTACGTAGAGCAAATTGTTTTGAGCAAACGAGTGTTCAGCGTACTCCTAGCATTACTGGACCGGCAAAGCCGGAACGCATTCACCACAAAAAAAACGCGCACACAAGTGTTGACCGAAAGCAAGAGAGACAAAGTAGCGACGATTGACACGGCGCCTACCATTGGCAAGTTGGCATATGTCTACCTATACTGCTGACACGACTGTCCGCGGGGGATATGGGGATGGAGAGGGCACTGAGGGGGATAGTCGACGTCCGAACAGTAGGCATCCTTCTTTGTTCCTCTCTACGCTCGCTTGGCCGATGCAATAAACGTTTCCCGTCTGTCTGTTTCAGGGGGTGAACCATGGCTTCAACGTTTTGGAAAACACATTTTCCCAAATAGTAACCCTAGAGGCACAAACTAAAATTCTGCTGCCTTGCTATATAATAGTACATTTTGTGGACAGGTTCTTGCAGCACGTGAGTAAATTACACTATAAGAGCCGGTATTCCTGCACTGCCAACCTCTATGCCAAAAGCTCAGCTTGACTCCTAGTCGCAGTAAAGGCTGCCCCAACTTGTACATGCTAGACTTTAGTCAAAAGGTCTTTTCCGTATAGTGCCTCTGTTAATCGTGAACGAGCAGTGGCAGAGCCAAGGCTGCAAATGGAAAAGTACTGCACATGATTCGTCTAGAAGGTTTTTTATAGTTCACATACCTATACGTATTTCAGTGAAACGATGTTTGCGCGAAGCTTCTTTCGTCAACACAACGCGTGACACAATCTGCGTCATTCGTCTTCTTTCCTTTATTTTGGAAATTCGTCTTCTGACATTGCGCATCACTGACAAAATGTGCAATTAACGTCGCGAAGTCATTCACTGACATTATATTAAAAGCGGATGTTTGCAACCATGCATTCAGGCTAATATGTAATAGCGGAAGCGCATGTCGAGCACAGCTATAAAAGTTTTAGTTGACACAGTGTGGGTGGGCGTTTACAAGGAGGAAGCACATTTTTTGCATGAAAAAGCTGAATAGGCGAATGCCGTTCAGGAAGGAACATACACATGTGAAAACAGCTACCTAATATAGTATAAGCTGATCAATGAGACAAGAAAATTTCTGAACGACGAGGAGCCTTAGATTTTTGAACAAAGCTTTTGAGACTTTCACTTTTGCCGATAATAAAAAACACTGAACACTAAACTCCCGCTCACCTCAAGCGTGACGTCATATTAGCGCGTCCGTCCGTTACCGAGACGTCGATCAGCCTTCTTATATCTTTGATTCAACTAGATATGAGGTGGTCTGCTATAATACGTAAACAATGCACACTTGGACGACCGCTAAGTTTAATCAAATCGTAGTACTAAATTTCCACGAATCACCACCATAACTCTGCGATATAGTTAGGGACCTTCCATAAAAGACGTCCGAGCCGAAGGGGGACGTCTGGAAAATTGTTATGCGTGGTGCAAATTTTTCTTACGAGAAACCTTAAATTTTTACCGTTTTGCAGCGTTTCGCATTTCAATTCGATCACCATATCATTTCAACTTCACACGGCACACCGCAGTGATATCGCCCAAAACTGCGTCTAAAGATCCTCTTACAAAACTTATTCCACTGTGTAGGATTTTAATAAAATTTATTTTCGTTTGGACACGTTCATAAGATAACTTGTGCTGAAATCGTGCTTTCTAGCATACAACGTTGAAGCTGTTCTGCCACAAACACCAGCGTGCTACCATGCTGCGTGAGCAGTCGAACACCGAGCTGCATTATCACTTTTTAAAAATTTAGATTTTTAACAAAAATGGGTTTTTTCGAAACGATTTTTTTAGCAACTTGCTACCCTACGGCTGTATTTTGATAAAACGCCCCAACTTTGGCAGCAGGCTGCCTATGGATTCGGCGTTTGCTATGATGAGACTAAACATGAAGAGGAGTCTCACTGAATACTTCTTTGAATAAGCTCCCCAACTCGAGATGGGGCGTTTTATCAAAATACAGCCGCCTAGTCCACGCAACCAACGAACACGAATTTACTTGCATATTCCACAACTTTCAATTGGTAGGCACACGCGAATTCTTGTTCGACTTAGATAGAGGAAAGCTGCTCAAGCTGTTCGAAAAAGTTGCTCATGTGTATTTTTTCTTGACGGACGTGAAGGAGGCGTACACGGTAGCGCCTGTCGTGCGTTGCTTTTTTGCTTCATGGCAGGATGCTTTTTCGGCTTTGCTGATTTACTTGTGCGCACACTGTTCTGTTCCAAGTGCCACATTGTTGAACAGCTACTCTCTCAGTGACGTGCTGTTTTTCTCACGCACTGTTCTTCGCTTGTGCACAATTTAAGCTAACGATTTTATCAAAGAACACGCGTTTGTGCACAACCTAAGCTTTTTATCAAAGCACACATGTTCCGACTGTTTGTTCTTTTTTGTGGAGAGATGATGACGACGCTAAACTTCACTAGACATAGTAATTGAAATCGGTTCATAGGTCGAGCATTGGCATGCGTTCAAAGTTAGATACAAAATTTGTCGCGAACATGGTCTGAATCTGAAATTGTTCGTATAGTAAAGCGCCTCAGCGCCGAAAAGCGTATTCGATAGCCGTCGACGAGCTCCACCGTTTATGGTTCATATTTTTGCATCCTGTCAAGCGAACGAAGTGAGCAACAAGAAGGATGTAACTGGTCAGACGGGCTTCCCCTCTTTCCCCCACTCGTCCGCCTTTTCCCCCACTCTTTCCCCTCGAAAAATTACAAATCACTAAACGTTTCACGACGGCAGAAAATTGCAATGCACGTTTTTTTTGGCAGGATGCCCTTTCGGCTTCGCCGATTTGCTTGTTACACTGCTAGTAACAAAGTTTGCAAGTGTGATGCTTGCATGCCTTCGCACCAATGGGTCATGCCACGTATATGAGCACGTATTTACAACGTACGTCTATACATGCGATGCACGTAGGTATAATGTATATACGATGTACGTATGCACAACGTACGCGCACGTATGTATATGCAACGTGCTACATAAATACGGCGTACAATCGTACACACAGACGAAGTACGTGATCGTGATGCGTCCCATCTTTGATGTTACCCACTCCTTATAATAGTTGCTGCTTATATTAGGTATGCTGACAGCGGGTATGCTGCGTAGTTTACACGTGTACGCCGTTTCATGTAATGTGTGACGGTTCTGTGTATCGTAATCCGTTGCCTACGTGGCGCGTGTGTTGATCCAGTCTGTAGATCCAGTTGGTGATGCGTCATTGATGTTTATGCGAGCTAGTCTTCTTGCATCTTGCATGGAGCGCAGCGGAATAGAAAGGATAGCTAAGTGGTTGAACTTGAACTATTGCCCCTCCCCCCATCGCTTCCTTATCGTCCCCTTTTCTCTCTTTCGAAGAAAGTCAAAGTACAGACGAGTTGAATGCTTTGTGTAGTGTGTGCAAACGAACTGATAAGATTAATGCGAACTGAACATATTGCATATGCGTCAAAAATAGTTTCCAAGTATTCCAAACAAAATTTCTTCGATATTTTTTTGTTATTTATGCAGGATGCTCTTTGGCTTTGCCGGTCCGCTTGTGACGTAAGTAGATTGGTTTGTCTTATCTACTATCACTAGATGATACTAAAGGGTCCGTCAAAAGTGGACAGGAGTAGCCTTGTTTAGACTGCATACGTTGTTCCACATGAAAACGGAAGGCGCGTGGCTAGGCATGTTCCATTCCAGTTACGTAATGTTCCATTGTTGAAAGTTCATACTCTTCCATTGCTATCGATAGTCTCATAAATTTCCTGTCGACTTTTTCCGGACGCTTTAGATTGATCGTTTGATGCAACCGACTGTTACTAAAAGTGATGATATGATAGTGTCATTGTTGTCATTCTTCAGTTGTGATTCCAGCCGGTGAAGGAGAAGAGACTCGATTGCTTGTGTGAATGTGTTGACTTTCTCTTGGTAAACCACAAGCATGGAACAACTCGTCGACACCTTCCGTCACTAGGAAGCAGTACCCACCGACCTCGTAGACTCACTACCTCCTTGTGGCTAAGAGAGCGATTTAGGCGCCTTCTTCTGTTACATAATGCTCGTTGAAAAACGACAGTCCCTCATATTTTGAGGTTGTGCTTATCACCGCTGGAACTTGCGTTGCACAGCACAATATGATTCACGGTCGTGGTGCATTATCTAATTGCCAGTCGTGCAAATAAAAGGCAAGCGAATAGCCGCTGCAGCTTCATAACACAGCGCAGCTGATTCACGTTGCACACGAAGAATATGGACTATGGAGGATGTCTTACTGTAGCCGCTGCACACTCGATGACGACGTCTTCCGTTCCCGCGCGACTGAGTCATGCTTGCTGCAATGCGGCACCATCATTATCAAACGTACTCGAGCATCCACGAGTATCTGGCTCTATGCGTAGCATCGCCTGCTGAGCGTGCACTTTCTTTCTTTGTCCAGCTGAGCCGCTGATAAAAAGGAAAAAGGGAGGTATGATAGAATAGCGGGAAAGCCGAATAGCGTACTAATGCTTGAATTCGGCATGCCTGGCGTGGCAGATGTGCTAGCTAGCTGGAAACGCGTGTTGCGAGCTAATTAAGCCTCAATAAGGCTTAAGGGTTGTATCACTCATTGTTGAGGTGGTACATTGATGTGCTTTTTAGCGACGAAGGTGCTCAGCACTGGCAGGCGAAAGCTCATAAATAGTTAATCCGACCATGCGTTGCTCTCTCGAAGGAAGTTTTGAAAATGATTCATTCGACGCTCGAGTGAACGCGCGCGGAATGGCACATTTGAGGGCTTTTTGCCGCGAAATTTATTATTCCACTACTGTGGTCAACTCAGCTGGATTTCAGGCGTTTGTCGATTGTCGTTGTAGAATAAATAATGACGACTTTCTAGCTCAGGAATTTGCGAGAAACTGCTGAGTCATGGCTGCGCACACCCATTTATAGTATGTGTGAGCGTGACGAAGCTAACATATAGTGAGTGATAGTAGTGTTTGGCTCGGCTGCCTAGAAACTGAGTGACGCATTCATCGTTTGAAACTTCTTGCAAAGCTAGGTGTCATCGAGCAAAACTTAGCGATCTAGACGACGATAATTGGTGATATTAATCATGAATATAGTTATCGATGAAACCCACGTTTCCACAGTTCGCATAGTCCCTTAGTAGTTGGGGGCGTAGCCATCCACATATATGGTGCCACCCCTGCGATTTGTCGCGACAGTCCGCTCGTCGTCTGGAACTTCGCGCAAGAGTAGACAGGCGACAGATGTTTTCAACGACAGCTTCTCCGCGACGGTGGTCTAATTTGCCACACACGCACAACGATGCAGATGCGAGACTGTACGCGCCAAACGTCGACATTGAGCAAGCAGATTCACACCTGTCGCAGCTTTGCATGCACGCGCGAGACTGTCGACTAAAAAAGTTCATCAAGTCTAAGGTCATGCATCCTAGTAAAGATAGGAAGACGCAAAGATCGCTTCATTTCTTGCGGGATCCATTGCGTTCACTCGTCGGCAAGCAGCTGTTATATGAACGTGTTCTTGCCTATCGTACGTGCGTCGAAATTCAGGCCAAGGCTACGAACATAGATGGTGTGTGTGTTGTTCGCGCGTTATCAGTTAAGATAAGAGCCTGGAGGTTGCATATGTTTTGTCGAGAATCGTTGCTGACACTACCTCCTGCCCTTTTTCTCCACGTCAGCGTGACAGGCGACAATTATGCATACGCGGACGCCACAAGACCAGAATATCACGACGCCAAGGATGGCGGAATCGTGTAGCAGCTTTGACGACGATGAAAACAGCTGCTGTCCCATTAGCGAGACCCGTCGGGCAATAGTTTGAGGGAGATGAAGAGATTAGAGTGACAGGGAGTTGCATGGCACCAGCTTGCGTGTGATTGTTTCGTCATTCGGTGGTATTTGTACTACGCCGTGCACGGGCATCGATGTGTCATTTATGCTTGTTGTTTGCTGCCGGTGTCTCTCCTCGGAGCAGAAGCGGCATCTGCATCAGCTTGCAAGCGAAGCGTCTCCTCTCTTCGGTGTCCGTGCAACCGACTAAAGCGGATCAAGTGGTTGGCACCAGTTGAGGGCTGTGGCTCTGCTTGCCTGCCTTCGATTCGAAGACGAGTCACGAGCTGCTGCGAGTCTGTCCTTCCCTTCATCGCTCGCTCATTTGTCTGCGTATTTGCAAACGTTTGTCAAGCAAGCAAGCCGAAACCGTCGTGCTCATCTGACGATCGTCGTTCTCGTGTGTTTGCGAAGAGATTTATCAATCGTTTTTGCTTGCGCTTGCTTTTCCAGGCTTCGGACTTTCACCATATTAGCCTGTTGAGCGAGTTGCGATTACCCAAAAAAGTATTTTTACATAAGCTTATGAGGCGATGGCAAACAAGCAGGCAGAAGGTGCAGCTCGAGGCCGACGAAGGTAACCGAAGCGAAACGTGGGCCACAAGCACTTGTGCAAATAGCGTTTCTCGACAGAGGAGTTTCCTTCGCCCGCCCGCCCCTCATCCTCGCTCTACTGTACTCCGACAGATAGGTCTACACAAGCTCTTCAAATGGCCCGGTGCAGCTAGCTAGATTGATGCATCTAGGTACAGATGGCTCAGATCAACAACACGGTCTCGTGAGACAAAAGCCACTTTAATCACATCGAAGAAGACGCGCAACAACATATGTGAAGAAAACACTCAAGAAATCTAAAAAGGATAGACAATCTACTGAGGTCAAAGACATACAGGTACTGGTACCGACCATGATGATACAATACACTATTGCATTTGTACTTTTAGTCTACGCTCTCGTCTATCGCTTCTAGATATAGGTCAGATGCAAGCAGCAGAAGAACGGAGTCCTATACGGTCAGTCACCATCACCAAATCACCAGTCGATGAAGCAAGAGGAAAAATGAAATACATACAAAATAAAGCAAAGTAGACAGAATGAACATGTATCAGTGTTCGTCTTTTCTTAGACACACTACATAAAGCCTGCGGTACCAACTTCGGAAGCTACCGTACGGATGCAAATAAGCAGAAGACTACATCACATTACCACTTTGTACACAATAAACAGTAGGTATGCCCGAATCCGAATCGCAGATTACAAAGCTGCAGTGTCACACACACGTACGTTACGTACCGCACCGTGCGAGATTACGCAAGTTACAAAGCGAGCCTCAGTCGTTTCCGTTTACTGCTAACAACTCTCGAATATCAACGGCATTCATTCCTCCCTTCCAAACTGCCGACTGGCGCCCTCGTCAGTTCCCGCTCGCGTAAACAGAAAGGAAACCGCGCCGAAAATCAGATAACAATCAGATCAACAACAAAAATCGTACACGCTCACTCGCTTGCTAATTCTCGCACTCTGACCGCTCTCTTTTTTATAGTCCGCCCTTCGGAGCTAGCTATGTAAGCTACGAGTCGCCTCTAGTAGTATGTAGGAAAGAACGTCACTCAGTGAGCGTACCTATCTATGTGCGATCGCCTGAAAAGATTGCCTCTCAAAAAGGCAACATTGAGAACAGAGGAAATATGCTAACAAGCTGCAGCAGCGAATACTATATGCCAGCATAGCATTGAAAATGCGTGCGCAGCTTGTCGGCTTGCCTGGGAATGGAAACCCGAGTTTGATGCAACCAGCGGTAAGGCAACGTCGCCGGCCGTTTGGTTACAAACGGACGGACGCGAACAGAGAGGTACGTACGCGTAGAGTAGTACGGTAGATAACACAAGCGAGCGAAACACCTGTCGAAGGGTCGGTCCTGCCTTGAACTATGCAAAAACTTTGAATCTGTGAAAGAACGGGCTTATTATACGCGAATATTGCTAATACTCTTGCGTAGGAAGCACCCTAAACCAAACGGTATGCGAACGTACACGAACGAGTCAAAAATAACGCTCCAGAACGCCCTAGAACAGACGTCGTCAGAACGGGGGAGAACGTCCTACATAAGTGGTGCCCTTGCTGGTGGTGCTCGTAACTTCGTACAAGCCGCGATCAAATCTCGCCGCCGAACATCGACAATTGAATTCTGTGTGGTGTACTATGCATATATTCTGCTGAACGCGCAGTTAGTTATGTTTTAGCTCCAACAACTGCGCGCCTCGCAGCCGCAATAATCGTACGTCAAAATTTGTCGGGCCAACTTTTTACTCCATCTCGTTAGCTTCCTTGCAGTCGAAATAAAAAACGATAAAAAACACAAAAACAAGAATTGACGTTGTTGGTCGGGTTTAGGTGCATACGATCGCATCTAACTACCCGATTCACGACTAATTGATCGATGTCCCGTTTTTCGTTTGAAATATGTTCAGCAATGCCGCCGCTGGACAGCGACGAGGAAGATGCTTCTTGCGGGAAGAGAAAAAGGATTCTCGAGAAAAAAACATCTGTGGGGCGCGCCGCACTCTATTGCTACGAAATCTCTCTCCGAAGACTAGCAGGGCATCGTCCCCAGGAAAGCAATATTCAGTTGCGATAAGCACCAACAAACAGGCACTTCGACTTTTTTCGGGATGAGGTAACGCTCGCTGCTGGTCCGGTGGAGATTCACCAGACCGGCGTCCCTCCCGTCCGCTTGGTGTTTTCCTTCCCTCCATCCCCCTGCCGTGAAAAAAAACGAACGGAAGCAACACAGCCGCATGATGTCTTCCATCTGATTGCGCGGCGCGTTCAGGAAGTAACGGACAGCTTCGATGACGATGAGAGATGCACCATACGGAGTATCAATTCAGAAATTTGATGAGTTGCGCGGGTTTTTCCCTGCCGACAACAACTTCAGAGACCGACCGACCGATGAGTAGCAACACACGATAGGGGTAGAGAAATGAAAGTGATGATCGGCACTTTTTATTCGAACATCTGGTCGAAAAAATCCTCGGCCGCGATGTTTTTTCGTGCAAGCCGGCTTTCGAAAAGAAGTTTGCGTAAACAACCCCCTCGAGAAGAGCTAACTACTGTCCACTACAACCACCACGTCGCAGGGCACCAGTCAAGGTGGGAGCTTCTGGAGTGATGAGGACGTGTCTGTTCTAGGAGCGATCGACTCGACAAAGGAACACGACGTTAAAAAACGCAGAGCAAAAATACAGCTCCAACTACATGTAGTGCATAAAAACTGATCTGTGACAAATAGTAGAAAATGAGGAGGTCGTTATTGTATCATAATTCACTCCTGACCGAGAAAGAAGACCACGCACACGCGCATACCTCTCTCGGCAACACAGCTGCTGATGCCGGCCATGGCACACACCTCTAGCTTTGCAGAGAACTCTCGCTCAGTTTGACGATTGCGTCACGCAGAGAGACAGGCAGCCGAACCGTTGAAGCAGGAC
>JAQGBB010000448.1:0-19545 GCA_034691745.1 Prismatolaimus dolichurus
CCATTTTTCACCAGTTTTGGGCAAGCTAAAGACGATTAATTTGAGCTGGGTTCGGTCCGAAATCGCAAACTTTCATACGACATGTCTACTGCATGTGTGCGTGCACGCGCATTGCTTGCTTGCATTTCATTTTAATTCTTATAGCACGGCTTAGTGTTTACCTTCAGTTTTGAAAAAAATTGTATGCAGAATCAGAACCTAGCGTAGCGATACTATGTGCTCGTGCAATGCAAGCAAGTAAACTGCGCGCGCAACATGCAGTACGTTAGCTCCAACGTATTTTTTGTTAGTCTCCTTAGTAATTAAGCGTATTGTGTACACCGCCTAACGTCTGCTTAAGTAGAATTTCGTTCCGATTTGCCGTCAGCCTCGTTAGAGCAGCGGCCCTTTTACCTTTCAGCATAAAGAACGCAATACGTGTTAAAATTCAGAAATAAAATACGAAGAAAAACTAGCATCGTCAGATCAATCGTAAGACCGTCGATGACAAACGCATACTATCAGTGATAAACTAAGAGTTACAAAGTCGCAGAGACTACCTATGTAGCAGTGACCGGCACATGCATAAATACGTATGTAGGACAGATATTTAAAGCTCAATAAAAAGCATGAAAGAGCAGTAAAATCTTGAAGCAGCACCAGAAATGTAATGTGAGTTGGACCAGAATTGTCCTCGTTCGTCGCTAAAGGTCGAAGTCGTACGACAAGCCCGTTCCCTTCACCTTTCTCTCGTACAACGCGTCAAAAATCTCATTTTGCGTGACGGTGAAGTAGTTCTTCCAATCGCCAACAGTGCCTGCAACGTAGCTTGAGATGCTGTTACATGCTTTTGTGGCTCGAAACCAACTCACCCTTGCGCATGAAGTTCGACACTTTCTGATTGAAGAGCCAGACGCCCTCGCGATTCGTCATACGATTCGACTTCATCGACTCGAACTGGCAGTGCTCGACGATGCGGTCGATCGTGTTTTCCGAGAACAGCTCGTCGAGGAAGGCCGCTATGTTGCC
Organism: Prismatolaimus dolichurus; assembly: GCA_034691745.1. Taxonomy (NCBI): domain Eukaryota; kingdom Metazoa; phylum Nematoda; class Enoplea; order Triplonchida; family Prismatolaimidae; genus Prismatolaimus; species Prismatolaimus dolichurus. The sequence continues at coordinate 1,009 of JAQGBB010000448.1, forward strand.
GACCTCTTTCGTGAGGTCCTGCAAAGAAGCGCAACACGTAGCAGTAAGCTAATCCCTGTTGTACCAGCCTTCTTCCCTCGCACCTTCTTCATGTCTTCGTACTTAAGAAACATCACCCGATTCGGCTTGATCTGACTGTACTCGTAGAAGGACATCACGTGCTCGAACCACGAGCCGCAATAGACTGGGGCAAGCATAGTTTATTATGTAGTGCAATCGGCATTCTGGTGGGGCTCGAACCTACTTTGACCAACGGTGTAGAGTGCGAAGAAGTCGTCCCAGCTCATTCGCTGCTGTCCAAGAAGACGAGCCATCTGATGGAAGTGAAAGAAGCTGACCGCGTTGTCTTTCGGATTTCGCGAAACGTAAATGATCTGCACAGTAATGAGCAGTTAGTCATCAGTCGAATACCCCATTGCGCCAAGTACTGTACTGCTAAAGCGTTATTCGAACTCTACCTTGCACTTCCCTTCGATGGCGCTCGTCGGCAAGAGTTCGAGCGGCAGATGGGTGAAGAATACGCGCCGCTTGCCGCCAAACGATTCGTCGCCATCAAACGAGCACGTACTCACGTTCGGATCCGGCCCATCAGCTGCAGTCGGATCGACGATGCCGAAAAGCTTCGTGACCACTTGCCAGATCCAGAAGAAGCGAACCCACATGAAACCCTGGTCGAGCTCGAGCCACGGAACGCGCTCGTGAAGAGGCTTCTGCTTCACCTTCGTCACGTCACCATGATGGCAGATGAGTGACACGATTTCGCTGACCCAAGTTGTGCCTGATGTTTATTAAGTATGTACGTACACATATGACGTCATGAAAAAGGCCGACTTTTGATATTGTCCTCTTCCCCTCCCTCCAGCAGATAGACTTCGGATTGCTTACCCGACTTCGGATACGACGCAATGATGATGTCCGAATCGTAGAACTTGAAGTCCTTCATCTGTTGAAGCCGTTCCAGTGAGGTGACAATGCCGGGCCAGATATAGCCTTCGTACTTGTACGATCGTGGTAGACGGAAGAGGTAGGCGTCGATGAGCGCTTTTGGAACTTCCATGTTTTGGTTCACGTCCTGCATGTTGACTACTTGCGAGCCTTCTTACAACATCGACGAAGACGGTCTGAGACAAACAAAACACTGAGACTGACTGATTTGAGAAGTGAATGCCTTGCTTGAAGTTTAAAGTCTGAAGTCTAACATGTGGCTTTTATACATGTATCTCTCAACTTGTTCCTTGAAACTGGTTGCAAATTAGAATGACGTCATCACATACTGCAATAACTGCAATTTTCAAAACGTCATTTCGTACGTCGAATCAGGCAGAGAGAAAGTTAGCACGCTTGGAAAGTTACGCGTTTGGTAATGCGTGTGTACACGTAGTTCTCTGCTTAGTCTCACACGAAATGGCAAGGATACATGCTAGCTTTAGAATTAGAACAGGTGGTTTACGCTCTGCTAGGGAAGAAGTTATGCAGCACTGACTATTGTTCTATTAGAACATTATGTTCAAAACGCGACTACGTTCTCGCAAAACTTCGTATCGCTTGCAGTCATCGTTCTGCTCTGTCAGTTACCTCCCTACTCGGTTTCTTCATTCTCTCTTCCGGCTTCTTCCTCACTGGACATCGTCCACTTCGGCGAAGACTCACTCGTTTAAGCGGTCAGCAACGAACATCCGAGAGGACGCAAGCAAGAATGGCGGTAGTGCAAGGTGCCGACCAGTTGATCGAATCTTTCCGGCCGGCGCAATTCAGGCGATGCATCGTCCACTCCGCAGCGACAATCCGGCCGTCGTCAACAGCTAGGTCGCCCTGTAGTGCGTAACTTTAAGCAGGTGTTTGCATGAGCATCATGAAAGGACCTTTCTCTTCGATTCGATAGGGAGAAAGACAGCGAAGTGACGTTCGGTCGTGCGACGAACAAGAAAGGTCTCATCAAAGCCTGGTTTCCACTCGGTGGTAGAGTGGCCCAGCAAAAACACGGGAAGTTCAAGGTAAGTCCTCAAGCTGCAGCACAGTAGCGATATCTAGTTAGCTTTAAAAGCACTCGCGACAGGAGCAGCACAGCATCCCCGTCCATCGTGTGCCCTCTTCTCAATCTTCTTGCACGTTCTCGTCGACGGGTCCCGGTCGCTACGAGTGCGTGAAGGCGCGCGAGGTGAAGATGCGCTGGGAGCTCGAGGCCGTCCGCGCGGGCAAGCTCTCGCCGTGCGTCATCGAGACGGGCACGATGTAGATCCTCGGCAAGATCAGCCTCGATGAGCACAAGGCGTGCTACAGCCACAACGGCGCGAAGACGGTGATTGTCGGCTAGGAGACCGACACCAAGTGCTTCGTGCTCTGCCGAAACAAGTGAGAGCCGCAGCGAGGCGAGACGATCCCTCTCATCGACAGCAAGCAGCTCAGCAGTAAATGAGGTCCACTGAATCCAACCCCTAAATGTTGTTTGAAATGCGATTTTGCTGCTTGTGTGCTTCACATCATTGATAGCTTCTCGCTTTCTCTTGCTAATGATGCGTAATATGCTGCGTGTGATCCTTATGTGGTATGCCCTGTCTGATAAAAATAGAAGTTTTCTTGTTTCGCCTGGCAAACTGCTAGTCTGCAAAGTCGCTTTCTCGTAGAGCAGCTAACACATCACGTCACTATATGATATAACAAACATCTTTTCCAGATGTGACGTTACACGTACTTAAGAATCCCGGCCGGCATTTTATTGCATCCTGCCTGGAGCACGCAGCGTGAAAGCAAAAGGAAAGTTAACTGGCCAAACAGAAATTATCACCGCGTATTCTCCTATCCCTCCTTGGATAAAAGTTTATAGCGGACGGTGTGCGCAACTTGCCAGTGGTAGGGGTGACCTTTGCTTCAAAAACGTCGGCGCTCATGTTTTTTGTCAAAAGGCAGGAGGCTCTTCCGGCTTTGCCGCTCACTTGCTGCTTTTCCGCCGAGCTGTTCACTGTTGGACGTTTCATTAAATTTAGTACAAGGGTTCATTCATTAATGACGTCACTTAAAAATTCAAAATTTTAGACCCATGCACCCACCCTCGTCACTAGTCTTAACACATAAGCATAGGCTATCTTTTACTAGTGTCACTTCCTGTGCAAAATTTCTTGACTCACCCAGGCGGTGACGTCGTTGATGGATGCTCCTAACAGTGCATCTCGCTGAGGAAACAGTCACTGAAGTGCATTACGAGACACGACCATCTGTAAGTTGACACCACGTCGTGGCTTCTATTCAGGCATAGAAAATGTGAACTGGCGTCGAACTGAATACCGATGATTCAATTGCGTACATTATTAGCCGCAACCGATATTTACTGACGCCCTTTTAGCCCCACTTCAAAAAGCATTTCTGTTACGTCACTCAGTGGAACTCTCCTCTCAAGGTTTACGCATAAGAGGACAGATGCTTTTTGTCTGGTAAACAACCTTGGTCAAACAAGCACGCAGAACGAACTTTATCCCCAGTGGACACACACTCAGTTGAGAACTAGTGGAGTTAGAAACTTTTCAACTTGCAACATGATGTTTCGTCTTGCGTTCTTGGCCAACTTTATCGCCTTCACGCTGGCCTTTCCGGCAGGAGCAAATTGTAAGCTTCTACCTAAGGAGCCTTCCACAGAAGACGTCCGGCCTGAGGGAGAGGGAGGGCGGTCGGGTTTTTCGCCAAGGAAGCGGACATAACGTTAAGATAGGCAACTTTTGCGGACAAGGGGGAGGAGGGGTAAAAAAAATTCAAATTTTTAGCGGACGTCTTTTATAGAAAGCCCCTAAGTCAGTCCATAATTTATTCTTTGCGAGATTCTATTTGATAGCGCCAATTCCTCCGTGGCTCTCCGGTGGGCAAGCGTTTCCTGGCGGTGGGAATGACATTCGATTGGGCTCCAGCTCGGTGTTGTCACCTCAAACTGCAAGCTGGCGACCCGAAAATGCGCTTGCACCTCCGCGCCCATCAAATCTCATGCCATTCATTCCGTCGTCGCCGGCGGGAACGGGACTTTTTCCAGCACCGTATTTTCCACAGTTCCCGTCGGATCAAAAGAAGAACACTCCGTATCAATCAGCGATAGGTGAACAAGCTCAAAATCAATTTCCACGACAACCACCCTTTTCTCCCTTTCCATCAAATCCACGACAACCACCGTTCATTTCATCATTTCCATCATCGGGCTTTCCATCCGCGGCACCCTTCTCGCCACCCTTTCCGACAGACAATCAAAGAGGACAACCAGACGAGCTAGACAGCAATCAGTATCAATCAAACAACCAATTTGTGAATGGTGCACAATGGATGGGAGCTAACAACGGCCCGAATCCGAACGATCTATCGAAACCGCCGACCGGGAACGAACTCTATCTGAACCTCCTTGCACCGTCAAGCACCGGTGGTTTGCCACTTGGATTTCCCTACCAAAATCTACCCAGTGGTACCATAAACAGTCAGCAGGGTTTCCCCGGCGGAAATACTGGATTCTTCGGTCCACCACAGCAGACGAATCGACCAATTGGCGCAAATACTCAGTCGCTCTATTTACCACCCGCTAATCGAGAGCAACCGCCTCCGTCATTTCCCAATCAGGCGTCATTTCCCAATCAGGCGCCATTCTCGCCCCCAGACGCGTGGGGAAAGTCAGACGGTTCGGAGCTCGCTTCAACCGGCTTCTCGCAGTTTGCGCAACAAGCACAACTTCCTTTCTGGGCCCTTCCAGCAAGCGATCAAAACCAAGAACCACAGTCAACACGAGCGGCGAATCATCAGCAGGCACGTGAAAATCAAACTTCGCCGAAACCGAAGACGACGACAGCGAGTCCAGTTGTTAAATCGTCCGAGTCTTCACCTCCACCATCGGAGGTGACTTCAGCCATCGAAGCTCTCGTCATGCAGGCTAGTTTGATTTCGGAATTTTGAACCCCAACGATTGGGCTACGGTCAGTTGTGCTTTTAGATCAAAGGAACCCCGATCGTAATGTACGCTAGGAACTTCGACAAGTGCAAAGATTGTCAAGCAGCAAAAGGCTTCTTCGACGAAAATTTCCCAGGACTTCCGCTCCAGGTCTACGAGACGATTCGGATGGAAAAGAGTGGTGAAGAGCTCCTGTTTTCGCTCACGGGCTCACACGAAATGCCACAAGTTTACGTTTGTGGCGAGTTTGTTGGAGGTATTGCAAAAGTTTGAGTGATAAAATGGAGGACGTTAATAATACTATCTCCATTTTAGGCTACGATTCCCTGTTGAGGCTTCATGAAGCAGATGGTGTTCTTTCCCAGATTATGAAATGTCTAAATGTCCATCAAGAAGAACGCTAAACGTAGGACTAGGACTAATTTCCTAGAGGGCTGTGCACAAATGACGTCTCTGAAAATTTTTGCAGCTATCGTTTACACAGCTTGAACGTCAACGCCGGCTGAAGCCCCTCCCACCTGAAAGGTGACGTCGTTAACGTGCCTCCTACTTGTATATTTCATGCAGTATCGATGTGAATCGTGATTTTTTCCTCTCGATGCACGACGACGCAATTATCGGGTGTTTAGCTGCATAAAAAGAGGTTGGATTGCTCGAATGCACTGTAGAAATTAATTGAGGTAACCCCAGCTAAAGCTACCACCCAAAGTGATCAACTCTGTAAATTCGCTTTACAACTGTTGATTCCACACAACATTTTCCCACAAAGTTCTACTTCGGTGAAGCAACGAATATTGTTCACAAGACAGGGCTTTCCATAAAAGACGTCTGAGAAAAATTTGAATTTTTGGACCCCTCCCCCAAGCGGGTCTGGACATTTATGTGCTGAACGTAGGAAATGCCCACAATAAATTTGATTTCCCAGACCCTACCCCCTCGCTAGCTGTGGACGTCTTTTATGAAAAACTCCTAGCTCAAACTGCACACAGGCCCGTCACTCGAAAAATTTACCTTACAGTCGGGGTTCGATTGTCGTCACTCAAAAAATTTAGTGTAAACTCACAAGGTGTCAAATCGTCAGTCACAGAGTTAGTGAACAAGGATTTAGATTTACATATCGTTTAGGAAATAAAAACTCCAGACAAAATGTCTCTGCATGTTTGTAAACTTCACTGACACTGCGAATAAAAGTTCCGCTAACGGGACAAAAACCAATCCTATGTTGCTAAACATAGCTATCCAGAAGCGATGTAAAGCGTTGCCGGGTGGTTTTGTTCGAAATAGCGTTGATGAATGAGCGTTCAAAGGTATTCACAGCTGATCACACTGCGAAAACAAATCAAAATCCAAGGCGTGAAAAGAACTGACGAAGCCTCACAAGTCACCGCATACTAGCGGAAGCAATGCAGGTTTCGCATAATTCCCAACCTTCTTTAACTCAAATTCTTCGGAAAAAATAACATATACGCTGTCTGCTCCCGCCTCCTCGATTACGCAACTTACAAGCGTGTCGAAATTACGACCTCCAGGTGGCTTGCTTTACGGAAGAAGTTGGCCACAGATTGCAGCTGACGGACACGAACGTGCAAATCAGCAGAATTTTTGCATGGTACACGCTTTGCCAATAATTTTTCTTTTTGCTTCCTGCTGAGCCAGTGTAAATCATAAATAAATCGGTAAAGCCGAAAAGGCATTTTGCCGCCTGACAAAAAAGACGAGTACATAAGTTTTGAAGCAAGAGGAAAAAGGAGGCCACGATTTGTCTATGTACTGCGCTTTTCCTCGCTCTGGTTTGGGGGATTGGGGAGGGATTTAAATTGTTGTCCACATTCTGCGTCTTACAAAGATTTGCACACCCAGGAGCTCGTCATGTTAGCTCAGTAGTGCACTCTTATTGTGTTCGTCCACTCGTCACCATCCAAACGCTGGCTTTATTTGCCTAGCACTCGCGATCAACCTTGTCTTGCCGCGAACTTGTTCGGCCTTCGAGAATGCGGCCGACGTTCTGGCAACATTTCATCGATAAAATACACTTGAAATGTACTTACTTTGCAAGCTCGACTGGTGCTAGATTTGCTAACGCGGCCGAGTCGGCTTCTTTATCGCTTTTTGACGATATTACCTATTTTAGTTGGTTTTGCATCTGCGTTTTACATCTCGAAATAAAGAGATCAGCGAGTGGCTGCTGTCATTGATGCTTTTCCAAAACATTATTTTTGCATCCTGCCTGGGAGCGCAGCGCGTACAAAAGGATAGCTAACTGGTCAAACGATAATTCACTCCCCTCTCCTTCCGTTTCCTTCTTTTCCCCCCACCCACCAAAGTTAGCGGACGATATGAGCAATACAGACGTACCATTGGCAAGTTGGCAGTGAAAACTTGCCAATGGTGGGGGCTCGGGTGGCAAAGCCCCCGACAAATTTTTTATATTTTATTGCATGCTGCCTGGAGCGCGCAGCGCGGAATAAAAAAAGTGATACGGTCAAACTGAGATTATGCCCCCTTATCCCCTCGTATCCCCCTATCGCTCCCCCTATTCCCACCTCTATTATCCCTCAGCCACAAAGCTATCGGACACTGTGAGCAACTTGCCAGTGGCAGGCATAAACTTACCAATGGCCTTTTTCTCTTCTGCTTCAAAACTTCTGTGCTGGTGTTTTCTTGTCATAGGCAGGATGCACTTCGGCTTTCACCGTTCCACTTAGGCACTTTAGTCTGCCTCTCCTCCGATAGATATGCTAACGTTTTTTCGCATCCACAGTTGCTGTTGTTAATTTTCGTTGCAAACCTGTGAACTTTGATTGCTTACGTAGGTATGATGTTTTGATTGACAAGCACGTGGTGGAGCGCTCGTTGAGGGTTCTATCTGAACGTTGTTTGTCGAGATAAAACCATAAAGACCTCCCTACGCTGGTGGTATCGGAAGAAACGCGGATTCTCGCTCGAGCTTTTTAGTGCAAGGTTGTGATCGGACAAATTTTCGCTCATTATCCTATGGAAACATTTATTTTGGCTGCTCAAGCACTGAGCTGCTCCAGGTTGATTATCCTCTTCGTTCTGCTACTCACCGCCGTTCGTCGTAAGTGTAAAAAATCCCTGGTAGACATGGAATTAACGTTGACATGAGGGCTAAGGGCTCATCGATATATGCCGTCACCTAAAAATTTTAAAATTTTCGACCTTCTCCCTCCGTCACCTAACTTAACACATAAACATAGGCTATCTTTTACACGTAGCGTCACCTTTCACGTAAAATTTTTGGATCCCCTCCCCCTCAGCAGGTGATGTCATATGTAGATGGGCCCTAATTAATAAAAGCTTTGTTGAAAATGGCTAATATAATATGTTCTGTAGAAAACATAGCAATTGACGAAGAGAAAATCCTTTATCAGGTGTGCTGACTTTAAATTGACAGTAAGAGGTGTTGGTGAGTATAAAAATCACTGTATTTGAGCTATTTTTGTCAGACGTTACTGACGAACTACGAAGCATTTGCAAGACCCGTTAAGAACGTCTCCGAGGCAGTCGTCGTGACACTTGGAATTTCACTGCAACAGATCGTTGATGTTGTAAGTTTGCTTTCAACCTTTATTTAAAAATTCATTTTCAATATTATTACTCTTAAAAAGGTCTCGCTGGTAGCAAGACGTTTTCCTCTGATTTTTTAATGCCGTCTTCTAGGATGAAAAGAACCAAATAATTCTGTTGAACGTCTGGCTTACCTATGTGAGTAAAATACGTCGTTTGCTATTAAAAATTAAAACTGCAACTTTGCTCAACAATCTGTATCTGATCCGCTTCCGATTACGGACGGAAATGGAGCCTCGTCGACGTCTCATTGCCGATATCGGCGATGTTGTAGCTCAACAGTAAATAGAGCGTCTTTTCTAGCAATGGTCAGATTACCGTTTTATGTGGTCGCCAGAAGAGCACGGTGGAGTCAAGGAACTACGATTGCCACCTGGTAGATTTTTTCTTAGTAGCTCTACGGTGCTTTTCGCTCATTTCAACGTGTTTTAGGGAAGCTCTGGAAGCCCGACGTAAGATTAATTTAGACTGTTATTTTCGATTTTATCCATTGCTTTACGGCTTCTTTACAACATGTTATAGGTTTTGCTTTACAACAGGTAAGTGCCCAAGACTTCAACGTGTCGTCATTTGACCACCACTTGTTTAGTGCGGGCGAAAATTTTGACTCCACATATCCGAGCAACGTTGTCGTACGAAGCGACGGCACTCTAGAGTGGATTCCGCCAGGTACTCATTCTGACAAGGCACACAGGACAATAGGTTTCATATCATGGTGGGTAGACGCTATTGCTCGCAAGTCATAAAATAAATCCAAACGTCTTAGCCAGGTCCAAAGTGCGTTAGGATTCATAGTAAAAAAAAACTGACGAATCTGGGATAAATCTTATTGCGGAGCTTCTGGTGTACAGATTGCTAGAATTGATCGAACACTGGGTCAGCTGTAAAGTCGTAAATGCAGCTACGTAAACTGAAAGTTTTCAGTGCAGTATTAGCCGATATCTGACATCTTAATATACCAGTGCAGTAATTTTGGAACGCGAGATCCATCAGTGTTGAGCTCTCTGCCAAACATATCGTTGATCATTCGGTGGTCTCTGAATCCAACTGGTCACTTATTTGAAACATAATTTGCAACTCGCCTTCGCAGATTTACAGTGGAGTTCGGATAAGTCGAACTCGCATGGGACCAAAAACTAGTTAGACTTATGCTAAAATTTTACCTCACTCGAAGGTTTGTCGGGACCGGCGGGAAGTTCGACTTATATGAACCTTTGACTTAAGCGAGTTCGACTTATCCTAACCTCACTGTATTTCCACGGCTTGCAGCGAAATCCGTCCACAATTCCATGCATGATTCCCTAAAATAATCAATCCAAGATTAGATTTTCTTTTTGCTTTGTTACATAATCCGAAATTAGTTGCTTTGACCATAAGACGTTTGGACCACGAGGGACGATAACAGTAGCGAGAAGTTGGCTTCTTTCCGCAGCATGCGTTCCATGCGTTCTAGGTATCATAAAAGGAACGTGCAAGATTGACATAACGTGGTTTCCTTTTGGTAATTTATTGATTGAAGAATAAATGCCCTGCATATTTACACGTTGGACCGTTTTGTCTTCGTAGATGACCAACACTGGTGAGTGTCGACCAAACTTTCATTGCCGTACGGTATAAAGTTGTAGCAGGTTGCGGTATTTTGTCGATTGCGAGAATCTTTTCGACCACTGTCGCGCTTTACCCTCACATGTAGCAATTTGAAATTTGGCTCGTGGACATTCAGCGGTGGCATGCTTGACTTGCGTGCCGGCGAAGTGAACAACTCAACGTACACCGAGAACGGAGAATGGAGTGTAATAGCTGTCACTCCCGTGCGCAACGAGTTCAAGTAGAGTACGGTAGCTCAGTGTACAGGAATGATAGTGCCTCTATTTCTTTCTTTATTTAGATACGACTGTTGTCCGGATCCCTATTACGACGTAACCTTCAAGATCTGGATTCGCCGAAGGACGCTTTATTATGGTGAGATATCTGTGCATAAGTCCTCGAACATGCGACGATACGTTGATCACTACAGGCTTCAATCTCATCATACCGTGTTTGCTAATTTCGTTTATGACCCTCCTCGACTTCACCTTACCCCCAGAAGCTGGCGAGAAGCTCTCACTAGGTAAAACACGAGGAAGCAAAGCAAAGCAATTGAGTTTGATGTCGACATTCTCTATCTGTAGGTGTCACGATTTTCATGTCGTTGTGCGTCTTTCTGCTCATGGTAAAATGCTGACAGATAACACGCTTAAGGATTTATAGCCGAGGAGAGCGCTGTCTTCTTGTATGCGCAGGTCGCCGAAGCAATGCCGCCTACAAGCGATGCTGTTCCACTGATCGGTGTGACTGACGACTACGAACAGCATGTCAGTTAAAAATAGGCACTCAAATTTTTAGGCACTTACTTTTCGTCAATCATGATTGTCGTATCGGCGTCCCTTGTGTTCACCGTCTTGGTTCTCAATATCCATCACAGAACTCCCGTCACTCACGAAATGGGCGACTGGGTATGAATGTCCTCTAGCTCCTGTGTCACGTGAACTTGAATTAGCCGTAATGTGTGCACATTCGTAGGTCAAGAAGCTCTTTCTCAGCTGGCTTCCGTGGTATGGCGGTTGTTTTTTGCTGTGGACAGAGTCCTCTAGCGGGCGGTCTTCTAGCGGTGCGGCGGGGAAAATCCGGCCTGTATCCGCAGTTTAGCTTTGTTTCCCACTTGCCCCCACCCCCTTTGTTCCTACCCCTTGCCTCCACCCCCTTCGTCCCCCACCCCTTGCCCCATCCCCTTTGTCCCCACCCCTTTTGTCCCCATATCTCCTTGCCCCAATCCCTTCCGTACTTTTTACCCCCTCCAGCCAGGTTCTACCGTCACCTCGATACCACATACCACTAAATCTCGCTTGAAAATGAGTCACCACTACACTACCACAGGTTGCTAATGATGAAGCGGCCAGGCTACGTGTGCACACGTGGAATGCTCATTCCGAAGCACGAACCGTCAAGAGAGAACCCGAGCAGCGTTTCGCAGTCGGCTTCAAAGTCGCTTCTGGCGAACATACTCGACCTCGAGGACAATGCACTGCCTGCGCGGGGCTACCTAAACACGAGCCTCTACAGGAGTCAGCTCGGTCTGGGCGGCATTGATGTTTGCGCTATAAACGAGAAAGAGCAGCCTCTGCTAGCACATCGGACGACTGGTGCAGGTATTGTTGGCACTGATGCGGGAACTGGGGCTGGCACGGTTTTAACGATCTCGGGAAAATAGACGAATTAGTTACAGGTCACCCCATAAAGCTACTAGTATTAGAGGTAGGCACTATTTGAGATTAGCTATGAAAATCGGTCAAAACCCTAACCCAGGGGCGAACTGTGGCACTTCTAGTACCATTCGTCAACGAGACTCCGTATCCGACGGCGGCGGCGCCTGGCAGCGTTCAATATGTGATGCTCGTTCATCTTGAGCCCGTGCTGCACGCCATCTACAAAGAGCTAAAGGTATACACTGAAAAGCTGCTTCATATAAAACTGTCCGCCAATTATCATTTTTTTTATTAGCTCGTGACCGCCAAAATTCATGAAGATGACGAGGAGAAGAAAATTGTCGATGACTGGAAGTTTGTAAGTCAGCGATCGAGTCGATCGTTTGCTAGAAGAAGCCTAAGTTCTTCGTTTTTTTTTCCTAGGCTGCGATGGTTGTCGATAGGCTATCGCTCATTATATTCACCATGATTCTTGTTATTTTGACATGTGCAATTCTCTTTGCAGCTCCACACATATAAAATAAATGAGACCATTCTGCTTGTGTGTCCATACAATATCGAAATATCCTTCGCTGCTTTATGAAAATGATTCATAAGTCTGATTTTTTGACATCGCATCTGGGCTCTGCTGTAGACCTATTAGCGAAGCAAATATAAACACCAATTTGGCAAACAAATCTACCATGGGGTCATTGTACCACATTGTACGTTCCGAAAAGGGGAGGGGGTGGGGATACCCGCAAATTCTACGAAATTCTACCTAAGTTTTAGGGGGGAGGGTGGGCGTCCCGATCAAATTCTACGTGGAATTGGATGGTGCTATTTTTCGAAAATTTTACGAATTTTGTTAAAAAATTTACAAAAAAAATGATTTTGGCCAGATCCGGAAAATATTGTCTATAAAAGTAGAGTCAGTTTATTGTGACCTATGGTTTTTCGGGATTTCAAGGACTTTTTCGGTTTTTCGACGCAGGCGAAAGTGTAGGAACCTTGTCTCTAAACATACATTAACTTAGCTCAGGAAAAATTCTGCGTAGAATCGTGAGGGGAGGGGGTGAGTATGGCCCAAAATTCTACGAACTTTTACTAAGGGGAATGGGGGTCGAAAAATCGCGTTTTTCATTCTACGTAGAATATGGATGACCCTGCTGCTTGGGCGTATTAGCTAGCCATGTTGAGCCTGCAAGCGCCTTCTTCGTGACAGCTTGATAAGATCAAAGCGTCAGAAAGCGACATCAAAGTGTGGGCCGCATTGCGGATCATCGCAAGAACCGAGAAGGCGATGCACGTCAGAGCTGGCACTCACCTTGTTCATCCATACGATGCAAAAGCAGCGAAGTTTGTCTTAAGTTACCGTCTGTCTAAAAAGACTAAATATTTGCGAGAAACGCTGCAGAATGGTTCGATTTCTGATACGAATAGGCGCTAAAATTATGGCTCTGCGCTCTGCCCTCTCCGTTTCTGCAACAGCGTGTAAGCATTTTCTGTCCAAATCGTATAGCGCAGGCAGACATATCGGCTCCAAGCTCAAGTCATTCGCCGTCGACTGGACGGTAAACCACGGTTCGTTCCTGCGTTCTCTCGCTTTCAATACGCAGGTTCACGGTCCGCCCTCGGTCGCCTCAGGGTCAACTAACCACACGGTATTCAAGCTAATATGCGCTTTTCTCTTCTTCATGTTCGTCTGCTTCACGATCTCCGACATGCAAGACGCCGCCGCAGCGTTCGAAGCCGAACCGGGCTACTTCGAAACGCGCATCGTTCGCCAACCATATCTGAATTTCAGTCGCGGCTACTTCGCGCTAGACGTATTGGGTCTTGATATCATGCCAAGTATGCCATATGACCAACTCTTTGAAGGTCTCTCGCTCGACGATCTTCAAAGATGGAATTCCACCGACGAGTCTGTGCTACCACCGGTCGACAGTCGTTTTTGGCAATTTCTACGGGTTGTGCTTATCGTTCAAATGGTTGAGGATAGTTTTGTCTTTTACACAGGTGAATCACGCTTTCGTAACGTTCCGCTTGACAGCTTTGAGAACACGCTTAGAAACACGCTCATGGAAGAGAAACTACCGAGCGTAGTGTTTCAAGTTTTCGCGAGAAACAACATTAGCTTTAGCCTCATGCACAAGACTGTTGGCGCAGTGCTCTGCCGTCTGCTAGCGCCTCGAATACGCCACAGAAACCTAACGATCGACTCCAGACAAATCTGCTTGAAGAAAAACGTCATCGGAAATCCTCTGCAGAGAGCTGCGTTTTTGTATCCTATTCAAGTTGAGCTAATGGCGCAAATAAGAGTGCCAGTCCGTCACCTCGAGCTAGCAGTTGAAAGCAGGAGTTTCCATCCTATTGAGGTGCACTATTCGCTTTTGCTGCACCGTTATGCAGTGCAAAGTGTGCTTTCTAATGCGCTGACTGGAGACACAACTGGACAGACGGCCATGTGCTACCAATCACACCTTTCGAAAAGATTTCCCGTTGTTTACGTTTTCAAGAGACGCGCTGGAGTGCCCTGTCGGACGACTGAAGAGATGCAACCACGTGCTACATGCGACCAGCGATGTGTCGCAGCTCACGTAAGCAAAATTTGCGGTTGCGAGCTGCTGCGGTATTCATCTGCGGACGATGCTTGCGTTGTTCGTGACGCAAACGAAATCGCAATGGGCGGCGAGCACTTCCGCTTTCTGAGCAACTGCTCTGAGCGACTATTTGCTGCTCCAAGGGAGGGGCTCATGCGGTGCATGAGAGAATGTCGCCAAAGCTACTGTGAGGCCGAAATGCGAGAACAATTTGAGGTTAACGACAGAGACACAAATATATGTCAGCAAGCTACGGCGGGCTACATGATCGACCACCGGCGACCGACGGTAGTGCGTTTTGACGAAAAAATGTTTGGTCGATCGTACGACTACACGTTCACAGAGATGCCAGCAATGAACGCGACGGCATTACTTTCTCTGTTCGGCGGAATCTTAGGTAATATTGAAACAACAGTTCCTCCAAAAAAACACATATAAACTTAACAAGTCGGATGTACCGATCCTTGAGGCCCACTGATGCAGCTGACGCCACTTGACTGTGTACAGTCAAAGATATTGTGTGGCACTTGAACGATTTTAAAGCTAGAAGTCGAATATAGCGATTCTTAAGGCCGGCCGACGCAACGTTTAGTCTAGCAATCTGAGATTATTTGCTGTTGAAGTTAGAAGTGCTTTGCATCCACCTGTACACGCTCTATACACTGCGCTTGGTTCAAAAGCCGCACCCAAAATATCAGCAATATCCGCTGAGGCAATCAAAAACTACAGTCAAAACAACTTGGTACATTTTGTCATTGATGGTTTTGTTATAAGTGGTTTAAGGTCCACCAGTGTGCGCCTATACAGTGCACCTGATCCGAAAGCCGCTTTCAAAATTTCAGCAAAATCCGTTGAGGCAATCAAAAGGTATGGTAAAATAGCTTTGGAACATTTTGTCATCAATGGTTTTGCAACAACAAAAAACAACAACAGTTTAGTGCTGAAGCACAGCCTAGAAGGCTTAGAGCCTAGGGCAATGCTTAGTGCTCAGTGCTTGGCGTTAGACTTATGCTTGGTGCTTAGTTTCTGACGTTAGACCTGGGGTTAAGCTTGATGCTTTTAGTACTTTCGCTCAACCCTACTATTATTGACTATGTTCTGGCTAAAGCTTAGTGCTTAAGGCTTGGCGTTGAGCGCCTTAGCCAGTCGCTGTGTCTAAGCTAGTGCAAGTCTGCCAAGATTCACATGCATCGAGCCCACGCCCTGTGCCAAAGCACTAAGCCAAAGCAGCATTAACGCATTATATCTTTGTTGTCTGTACACACATGGCACACTAGATTTATCTGCGAAGTCAATTCCACAAAACGTCAAAACTAACGTCATCATTCGTTTACGTCTATCACTTTGTGGGTCCACTTGGGGTCATTCAACAATTACGCGGTCGGGTAGAGGGAGAAGGAAGGTTGGCCCGACAATGACATCATGTGTAAAAGATAGGCTATACCTTACACGTAACGACGGTGACATGGGAAAGGGGAGTCGAAAATTCAAACTTGCTTTGCGTAATTGTTGAACGACCCCTTACACACGTAAGTGGAATCTACTGCGATCGTTTTTGTCCGTCCGTCGATCACTCCCGCATGGATCTAGAGCTAGAAGCAACCGAGCGAACTGCGGTTTTTTGCGATGAGTAGCCCTCAGCTCGAGCATCAGCATGTTTGCATTTTCATTGCTGCGAGTTCCGTACTTGGGGAGAGGAAGAATCTGCTTCCCAATGTAATTTCAGTGGTCAAATCTACTCTCATGCGTCGACTGTAGCGTGTAAGTGGGCCGACGGATCGGCACATACAACTCGTTACTTTTTGACTGACTTCGACAGTCTTCGAAAGGGTATTCCTCTTTAGCACCGTCTTGTAAAACAGATATCTAGTAGCAATCAGAACATTACAAATTGCGGTGTTGCGGTGTTATAGGTAACTGGATTGGAGCGACTCCTTTGGGTATTCTGCACATTGGTAAGAGCAATGTTACATTCTTAATTTTTAGGCCCACTGACGCAAGTCAGTATGTTCTTGATGCGATGGACCGTGTTTGTTGTCGTCGTCCTTGATGTCGTCTGCTGTCCACACAATAAAAGGACCAAGAAAAAAATTAGCAGCCAAAAATTTTGTCTTAGGTTAGTCGAGTTCGAAGAGGAACTTCTGGGGTTGAATGTCGGGACGTAAAAAATTCTTGTGAATTCTAATGCGAAATTCGTGTGCAACGAGAATGACTGCTTTCGCGTTCGAACTCCGAAAACGGCACGGTTGAGCGCGAGCAGAATAACGGTGCAGGTTCGAATCTTGGTGTGGTTGACCATTTTGCACTTGTTTTTAGCAGAATTTGAAGTTGCGACCCACAAACTGGATATCGGAAACCGGTTTTGATAACACTAAAGCTAAGCGCCAATGGGCCTTGAGGATCGGTACATCCGACTTGTTATAAATGACACTGGAATTTTTCTCAAGTTTGATGCCTTAAGGGGGTTTTCATAAAGACATCAGACGAGCTCGCAAACAAACATCACCATAAAGACTCCGGAGCTTTAAAATGCATAAAGTTAAGTACTTTTCGCAAGCGGGGCCTGTCAAGGCAATTTCGGGCCATGCCACTGTGCTGTGCTGTTGAAATAACCCTCTGACAAGCCGTTTACCCCGCAACAAGCGATGCAAAGCAGAAAATTTTGGGGTTGCTGGCAACAAAAAACTTTCATTTCCATGACAATTTTGGACGTGCACTTTGGCCCGACCCCTGCCCCTGCCCACAGTGTCTCTTTAAAAAGTGAAAAATTTCACTCTTTGGGCGGACCCTCTTCCTTCTTCAGCCAGGACGTCTTTCATGGAAGGCCCTTAAGCCAAAGCGTTAGCAAAACAAGAAAATTATGATACGCTTACATGAATACTAAGCAGGAGTGCACTTGCTAACTTACCAAGCCAAGGTAATATTGTTTTGACAAGTCAAACCGTTGTTGTCGACCTGAGTTTAATATGTCCTGGTCAGATCTCTTTGAATCTTGCTAGTGTCGTTTGTGCTCGCATACATAGTTCTAACAGAACCGCTGCTGAAGCGAACGAAGGTTCTGTGAAGAAGTGGACCGTCGGATCGCCGAAGATCATCCGGCCGAAACGAAAAATAGTGGTCTATGAACGACTAGGCGTCCACAAATTCTTGTCAGCTGTGGAAAAATAGAAAGCATAGGGGATATGGGGAATAGGGGGAATATTGAGATAATTTCAGAATGATCAGTTACCATTTTTTGTTGCTCAGTACGTTCGCTTGCCGGATGCAGTAATACCCGTCTTTTCTTACAGTTATAGCACTGGCTATCTACATCACCTGTGCGATCGGAAATGCAGTCCTGCGTGAACGTCGCCCCCAGAGTGGACATGACGTTCCCGAGCAGTCAAGAAAAGTGGCCCCAAACAACCTCTATTTTTGTTTTCTCCAAAGTGTCCTAGAAGCATCTGGCATAGTTAGACTGCTTGGTCTCACGTGCATCCTACTGTGCGCGGGAATGCTAGTCCTCGACACAAGAACTATCCTCAACGCCTATGTCAGCGAGATGACCGCCACTGACATAAAGTTTTCCGAGACGACAACGGTGTTAAAGGATCCGACAGTCTGCTTCGACGTGATCGAATCGAAAGAGCCGCTGCAGAGTGCTAGTGGCGACTGTCTTTCACAATCGGCTTGGCGGGCGCATTCCGCGTGTCTCATGCTGCTGACTATGGTTGAGCAAATGGCTTTCTTTCATACAGATAACTCGTTAGACGTCTTTGACGTGGCAAATTTCGAGCGTTGTGCGGCCTTACTTGACTGCAGCATTCGAAAGAATACGTCTCAAAATTTCGTCGCATTCCTGGGCGTCAGCGTTTGCAAGCAAAGCGGTCTTAGCTTCTCTCCAGGATATAGCTCCTACGTGCAAGACAAAACAGGCGTATGCACCGAAATTAACCATCGATGGATGGGTCCGTATTTACCGCAAAGGCAAAAACCGATCATGTGCTTCGCTCTGCCATGGCAGGTTGCACAATCAAGACAGTATGGCAGGCTTAGATTTCGGCGACCTCCGTGCACCGCATCGCGCGAGGAATGTGAAGGAAACTATATCCATCACTACCAGAGAGCGTACATCTCGCTCGACGGCGAAGGCTTCCTTGATCATTCCGAGAGGGGTTCGGCGATGTCGAGCAATGTAATCCCATTTTCGCTCGAACAAGGCGTTGTCAGC
>JAQGBB010000449.1:0-19507 GCA_034691745.1 Prismatolaimus dolichurus
CAAACTTGCACTTTCGGGGAGGGCCCTACGCCCCTGGATATAGGTACGTAGTGTTTACATAATTCAGGGTCGCTAGCGAGTTATGACCGCATATGTTCGCAGGGTAACTGGCCAGACAGAAATGGCCACGTGATAGATCTTTCCCGTAGTCTTTCTTGGATAGATGTTATGTTCTTTGCGATGCCCAAGTAGTACGGTGACCGATGAAGAAACCGTTCATGTCTTTTTCTTAGTATGTTTGCAAGAGAAATTCTTTAACACTATGCGTTTGATTACAAGTGGAAGAGCAGAATCGAAAAAGCATTTTACATAAACAACAAAAGATAACGTACAAAATCTTTTGCCGTCTGGAACACCATAGAACACTTTGGAACATATCGGTGTTCCATCACTGGACACAAAAAAAATCAAATAGGCATTGGAAAAATTCCTGGTCGTCCAACGGGAACCATTTTCGGTCGTGCGCCCTCCCCAAAATTTTCGAAGTTGCCCGTATAAATTTTTGGTCGAGTTCTTTTTGCAGCTTTTCTTTGGCATTTTATCCACATTTTAGCAATGTTCTCATCACTTTCCGAATTGCGACGAAACCTTTTGGTAAAGGCTTTTCTTTCTATTTTGTCTCAGCAATTTTTCGTCTGAAATTGGGCCCCTGGAGAGATATGGCCAAAAAACTGTGTCCCCTTCACAACTAGAAACTCCATTGTATAAAAACTTTATTCCGACGTGCAGTACTGGCATTACACATGCTTTAAGGAATGCTAATCAAGCAAGAGTTTATTCTCACAGCTCTCAGAGCAAGCTAAAAAATGTCTACCAAATGCACTATGTACACATACACGTTTAGCGGTTGTAAAGCTCATCAAACAGTGAATACCGAGCACCACGAGAGAAGTTCACGAAATACGGTATGCCCAAGGATTAGGAAAGAAATTAGCCCCGGGCGAGATTCATCAGCGCTGACGTCGACTTCAGCTGGCACTCGCATGTGATCGGAATGCTAAGCGTATGTGGCTCCCACTTTGGCACTTTCACCGATCCGATGTTCTTTAGCACAGCTATACTGCGCATTTTCTGTCGACACTCGCCGTAGCCTTGGAATTTTAAGGACTAGCACTTTGAGGATGCCAATTTACAGCTGTAGCTTGTATTCTACCTGAGAGGCATCGTGTACTCTTCGAGCATGACACCTGGTTCACGAAGAGAGGAAAGTAGCCCAGCTCTAGGATGCCCAGCTGCCAGCAGCTGCTGCACAGCGTAATCCAGTCGTCGTTGTCGTCGGCTGGCTCTCCACGTTTGTGACAATTCAAGTCGAATTTGCTAATATCTACAGTTGGTATTGCCATTTTGTTTCCGTACTAGCATTCATCTTAGAAATTATTTTTTCTTGATTTCCTATTACTATTTTTAAATAAATTTTTATCTTCTTAGCCTAAAAATAGCCATATGTTGTCCAAAAATAATTTAAAGATGTTTTAACTGAAAAATTATCTAAATTAAATCTAAAATAATTATGTAAAAATAATAATAAATAATTATATATAAAATCTAAAATAATTATGTAAAAATAATAATAAATAATTATATATAAAATCTAAAATAATTATGTAAAAAATAATAAATTTTAAAATAATATAAAATAATAATTATAGAAACTTGCGATTGAAATTAACCACAACTTTTTAAATTGCCTACAAATTTCGGTGTCAGTTGCGTCTCGCACATGGCGTGGTTTGGCCGGCTGTGGACCTTTGACCAACCGAAGAAATTCGTTCAGCTGACCTGTGTCCGGCGACACTGTGACATGCGCTCGTGGTGGTTTCTTTGTCATCCTGAAGTGAGAATGTCTGTCAAGCAACTATGATTACAAACGCTTCCCCGTACCATTTACACTCTGCCTTCAGTCGAGGTGGCTTATCGAGACCAAGCTTATGCGCCAAATCGTCGATTTCGGCAAGCATCGGAACCGTCGTTTCAAGGCCGCTGTTTCGAACTAGCGTTCGAAGCCGTTTGAGCTGGTATTTTGCACACTTTTTGCACTCTTCGCTTGTGCACGATGCGGCGAGACTTGTTACGTATGGGAATCGATTATGCTTCAATATTCATTAATTTATTGGTTTTTTAAGTTGACAAAGATCAACTTTTCCTTTTCTACCTTTCCAGGACCCAACGGGTTGAACGTGTGCAAGTTTTCCTCGCTACGATCGTTTCGTAGCTCTCGGAAATTAATGATAGCTTCTTCGAGCGTTGTTGCTTGGTGATTCGGGTCGTAGCCCATGCAAATTCTGCTACTACGCGGTCTCACGCAGCTGCCCTAAAAAGCAAACGTTTGCAACAGATTTATAGAGTTAGTCTCGAGACCAGGTTGCAAAACTTTGTGCATCGCTAGCATTTCGGATGCCTGACCTAAATTTTATATATTTTGTATGAAAGCCGAAACAAAATATTTGCCATAATAAAGGCTCGTTTAAAAAATTAAGGTTTGCTTTTTGGGTTTCCTCAATTTCCAGTAAACTTCAATAATCTCTGAAAAAGATTGGCAATGCTTTCGACAATCCATGTACCTCGCCGGCGCTCCTACAGAGAACGGAGCCATAGAATACGCCGAAGGCGGCTAAAACATGAATTTCTTCGCTTAATTTTATAACTCTTCACATATTGTCTTTACCCTTCTGATTTTGCCACGAATTATCGTCGGAGCTTAGACTGCTCGAGCTCGGCCGAAGCAGCGTTTGCATACAAGCGTCCGCGAAGCTAGCTGTTCCGCCTGCAACTCGAGAAAACTTGGAAATTTTTGTGCGAGAAGGCAGCAACGATATTTAGCATTTGCGAGAAAAAATCTTTTGAATATTAAAGAGTAATTTTGGACAAAAATTTTTTCGCTCATTTGACCCATTTACACGTAAGTGGAGCCTCTTGCGGTGACTTTTGTCCATGTATTTATCTACGCATCCGTCCCGCGTCGATCTCGAGCTAGAAGCAACCGATCGCGACGCGGTTTTGAATGTTAGATACGCTGGACCTCGAGTATCAACGAGTTCGTTTTTTGTTGGGGGTTTAATATTGGGGTCAGGGGACCGGTTTGAATCTGGTTTCCAGGGGATGCGCACCATTTTCGTTGTACGCACGTGCGAAAAAACTCGACACGCAAGAGGCCGTACGAAAACCCGTCAAGTTATCGTTTCTTCCGGTTTCTTAAGAAAAACTTTTGCTCATTCTCGCTTATAACCAAAATTTCAGATCTTGAAGCGCGGCTGCCCGAACATGAAAGTACTGAACAGGATGAATGCTATGAGCAGATTTCTGACAAAGGTGCTGGCGTCATATTCAATATTTAATTTCAATTTTTTTTTTGTACTGGGAGCGAATGTGTTCTACGTAGGCCTACGGATCGGCGGTTTTGACTTGTTTTTCTTTATTTTAATAATTTCTTACCTCCGTGTTTTTAATTTAAAAATTATCGATAAAATTTTGAATGTAAAATTAGCCGTCTCACCGATGGGCGTTATTCCTCCAACTACCTACCGGAAGCCGTGTTCCCAGTAAGCTTGACCGAATATCGCATGGAGATGAGCAGGGACAGCACTGGAAGACATATTCGCGCAATACACATTTTTACGACAGACCAACTCTGTCGCGTGTCTTCATTAGGACATGCGAAGAAAAACGTTTTGCACAACTTGTTCGTTGCGTGACGCTCAAAAAACTTTTAATACGTTTTAGTACAGGAACAACAACAATCTATACGCAACCCGAAAGTTGAAAAACTTGTCGTATGATGCAGCCTAGAACTCGGTACAGCCAAAGGTGTAAAAATGCGCACTTGACGAGATTGAGTATTCAAACATGTTTCCCAGCGGCAAAAAATCATGAATTAATTTCACAAAAAATTTTATTATTTCTTTTAATTTGGGTATTATTCTAGAATTTTGCTTTTCAAACCCGTTTTTGAACACGGCGGTGATGGTGTGACAGTGATTACGGTATAGCCACACGATACACTTTTCGACATTTCCCAGTCAACGTTCGTTATCTTCTAACGCGATTGTGTTGTTGCGTGACTGATTGTGGAATGTGATAAATCACCGTGCAAAAACTACGTTTCTTGTGTTACTATACTACGTACACAAGACTACACTTTAAATTTAAAATCTGATTCGTCTTGTGAGCACCATCGTCTCACTCTCAGCAGGAGAGAGCACGGAGTGAATTTAACATTTTTAACGAAAAAATTTGACAAAAATTTTTAAACTTTTTTCACAGTGGCCTGAAAATTCGTTGTCTCCCACCAACAAGTCTTTTCCCATCATCACATTGCTCAAATTACCGTATTATCTCGGATTTAGGCCAGTACCACTGGTCAGTTTTTACACATACGAGCCCGATGCTGCAACAGGCAGATTTGCACTACTCATTTCTCCGTTGTTATAAAAGACATATATTGCATTCCAACCGGCCAACAATGGCTTAAATCCGAGACAATACGGTGGCGTTTACGTTTCCTATTTTTCCCCTTAGCGGTCGGCTTAGCTTTCACAAAAGACGTCCGGCCGTAGAGAAAGAGGGGGTCGGGACTTTTCGGACATAACGTTAATTTCAACACGTGGGGATAGGCGATTTTTGCGGACAAAAGGGGAAGGGGGTCAAAAACGTCAAATTTTTCTCGGACGACCCCTTACACGACAACGTTCCCTGTGATTTTCTTTATACACTTTATTGGTTGATAATGAAAACGACGCCATCGCTGCATCACAATACCGTTTTGCTGGGTTCACCGGGGTTTTCCCATTTACAGCTTCAAACGGCGGTCACGGGAAAATCTTTTCACATTGTTTTCCGAACGCAAGATGAAGCTGACGGCGAAACGGCGTCTCGCTTCCGTCGGGCAGAAAGGAAACGAGTAGTCGACAGCCAAACCAACACTCAGGCGCATCGCACTTCATACAAACCGCATGAAGATCCGCTTCCCTCAGTTCTTCACGTCGCCCACCCTCCTCAAGAACGACATCACATAAGTTCATCGCCCACAACTCCGTACTGCTCAGTATCTGCTCGTAGCGAAGGTGCGGGAAACCGAAAGCAACACGCTGCAAGTTACGTGATCCGCCCATCGCGCGCATGCAGCAGGCTACTTCTAGCAGCCACGCTGAAATCGTTGACCTGTCCGGCAGGACGATCCCGTTCGGCACCCTTGTACACTTGACCATTTCATCGTAGACTTCAAAGGATCGCAGCGATCTTGGAAGATCCTTGAGGATCTCCGCGTAGCGATAGTCACTGAAAAGCGTCGAGGTGCAGCGGTCGTCGGAGGCTTTCTGCGGAAATTTTAGCGAGAGAATCGCGAGTCGCGGACACGCCGAGCTGAGGACACAAAGAAAATACTGTAATTGAGCATTTTCGATCCACCCGCTAATTCGCAACGTTTCGAGATTGCCGAACATGTTTCGACGTAACAGACTCGATAGAACGTCCGAGAACGCGTTCAAGTGTTCGTAGAGATCGAGTTGGAGTTCGGCGACGTTTGAACCCATACGCAAGCATGCTTCGGCAACCTTGAGACTGATGGAGAGAAGTGGTCGGGACGATGAGCTTCCGAACGAGTGCGCCGTTTTAAGGTGAAAATGACGAAGTGTGCTTGGGAGAGCCTGAGGAAAAACGTTATCCTTTTGCCACGAACGTGTTTCTGAGCTTAGAGTTAGCCGAAGACTTTGAAGATGTGGAAGGTGGGCAATCCACATCAACGAATCGGTCGAATACGGAGGTTCAAAGTCAAGTCGTTGAACTTCTGGAAAACGGATGTAAAAGTTCTCGAAAATTTCTCTTTTCGACTCATCCTTTGGCATGTGGGTGGTCGAACGTATCTTCGACACCGTCAACTCCGTGATGGTTGCCAGGCTCTCCGGGAACTTGCTAAGCCACTCGTAGTACTGTTTGTTGCAAAGCGAGAGCGACGAAAAGGTATCGCAACCCGTGGCAAGAAAACCGAGAATGCGACGTCGAAGCCGTCCATTTGTCACGTTATAGTCAAAGGCGACGTCTGAGAACCGGACGCTTTTAAGCCGAAGACAGGGAAAAACTTCGCTGAAATTGCCGCCGGATTGCTCCGAGTTATGAAACAGACGTTTGAGGGCATCTTCGACGTCAAAATTTCGTATGAAAATACGGTCGTCGATCTGTTTTGGCGGAGGGGGAACGTCGTTATATATCCACCATTTGCCGTAGTTTTCGACGACAAAACTCCAAAGATTGATATCGAGGTTCACATTGATCACGTGATCGTGTTTCTGGGCGGCATCGTTGAGAAGTGCAAGCCCATTTTTCTCGATGCTTTTTGTTGAGAGTTCCGCAAGGCGAATGTGACCGATGACCGGCGTCGTTCGCAGTTCGGTGACACTAAGACGTGAACCTGAAGTTTGCGAGTGGCAATCTTCCATTCGCCGGACGCGAAAGATAGTGGGGTTGTTCTTGTCTACTCCGATGCGGAGATGGTAGACGCGAAGCAGAATCCGCTGCCAGAGTTTGCACACCTTGCGTAACTGAAGAGGATGCTCGTCAGCGGCAGCGACCGCTTCGACGATGGCCTCGATGCACATGAGAGGCAGATCGCCTATTGTCGGCGAGATAGATTCATGCGAAGGCTCGTTCACGGTTGTGCCGTCATCTTTGCACTTCTTCATTCCTTAAATTGCTTCAACTAGGAGTGGTGGTGTTTGAGTTTTTCCGTTTTGGAGTGGGGGTCGGAAAAATTTGCATTTTTCCTTTCTGTTTTCTGTGGAGTCGGAAAATTAATTTTGGCCTCCCGGAAATGGTTTTTTTTCGTTTTCCGGCAGGTCAAAAACGATACTATTTTTGCGAAATTTTCCAAAAATCTAGAAACGAACAGGATTTCATGTTTCGAAGTGTAGCACAACAGAACACCAAAATGCGCGAGTGATAATTTTGACAAAATGGGTGAATCGGGCGGTCGGTCGGCTTGTTGTCGAAAACGATAAAAATTTTTCAAATTTTTTGGCAACGAAAACATTTTTCCGTTTCCTTTCCGTTTTCCAAAGGGTCGGAAAAATGAATTTTTCCTTTGCGGGCACCTTGAAAAATACGATTTTTCCTACCGTTTTCCTTCCGGAAAAAATCAGTAGTTGACTGAAATCTCGATGTACTCGTGCTGGAACTGGACGACAGTGTCAACGACGAAAATTTTGCTCGAAAATTGTGCATAATATACTGGCTTTTCTGAATTTTTCTTTTGTTTAGCAGTGTAGTCAAGGTAGTGTTAGCTATAGTCGACGGATGGAGCAAAATAGCATTCCGTGTGAAAGCAAACAAATCAATAGCCCTAGCGAACCCCAACAGACGCCTTTACCCGTTCTGCGCTAACCCAGCAATGGAGTTTTTTAATTTTTTGATATTTTTCAGTTTTCGGTGCACATCGGTGCACGTGCACCGTGTGCACCGAAAATGTGCACTGTGCACCGGTAAAAAATTGTGTGCACCGAAACGGCATCCCCAGCGCTTGCGCTGGCGTTTTTCTTTGTTCACCACGTCCCAGTACGTTTGCTTATACGCTTTGCACGCTGTGTACGGTGCCGCTTTGCAGTAGACGTTTCTTGCGTCGGAGCAGACAAAAGGGATTTACTTCCTCACCCTCACCAATAAACAAAACCAAGAAGCTGACAGAAATTTCTCGCTAGTGACATCACGTGACCGCAAGTTGTGCTAGCAATGCCGTCCCAGCGCAAGCTCAAGCCGACGCCGATAGCGCCCCGAGCAAGCTGTCACGCCGGCGTCGGGCAGAACGGAGACACTCAGTCGCATTCCAGATGAAGCTGCATCACTTGGCGTGTAGACAGCATGCAAGTCTGCGTCGCTCATCTCTTCTCTTTGTCCGACCGCCTCGAGAATCTCGTCACAAATGCTCATCGCCAAGCACTCCGTGTTGATCTCATAGGGAATTGATGGAAAGCTAAACGCAACACGACGCAAGTCTCTCTGTCGAATGAAGCAAGCGACGTCGAGCAGCCAAGTTGAAGTGGTCAACGTTCCGGGCATTCGGATACCGTTCACAACCTTCGTACTTGCGATCATTTCATCGCAAACTTCAAAAACGCGCACCGACTCTGGAAGATCCCAGAGGATCTTGAGATAACGATAGTCTCCGAAGAGCGTTGAAGCGCATCGTCGATCAGAAACTTTTTGTACAAATTTCAGCGAAAGATTGACGAGCTTCGGAGAGGCAGACTTCAATGCTTCAAGCAAGTGAGAAATCCGCTCATTTGTGATCCATCCGCTAATTTTCAGCGTTTCGAGGTCGCAAAAGTGACGTCTCTTTGGCACGCTTAGTAGGCCAGTTAGGACTTCTGAAAACTTGCTCAAATGAGCGTAGAGATCGAGTTGCATTTCGGCGACATTTGAGGACATCCGCAAGCAAGCGGCAATAACGTTCACGTTTCTTATTGTGGGCTGGGGCGGAAACAACGCGCTCCCAAACGAGTGCTGAGTGAGTAGGTGAAACTGGCGAACACAAGCCGGGAGAGTTTCGGGAAAGACGTCTTCGCGTTCCCACGAACGCGATTCTGCGCCCAACGTTAGCCGTAGGCGTTGAAGGTAAGGAAGTTGTGCAATCCACGCAAGCGAGTCGGTTGAAGTGAGCGGCTCAAAGTCAAGCTGGCGAACTTCGGGGAACTTGAGGTGAACTTTCTCAAAAGTTTCTCTTTTCGACTCGTTCCTCGGTCCGTGTCCGGTCATGCGTATCTTCGACACTGTCAACTCCGTGATGGTTGCCAGACTCTCTGAGAACGCGCTGAGCCACTCGTAGTATTGTTTGTTGCAAAGCGAGAGCGATGAAAAGGTTTCGCAACCGGCGGCAAGGAAACCGAGAATGCGACGTCGAAGCCGTCCATTCGTCGTGTTATACTCGAAGGCGACGTCTGAGAACCGAACGCTTTTGAGCCGAAGACAGGGAAAAGCTTCGCTGAAATTTCTACCAGATTGCTCCGAGTTGTGAAACAGACGTTCGAGGGCATCTTCGACGTCGAAATTTCGAATAAAAATATCCTCACCGAACTTTTCTGGCGGTGGCGGAATCTCGTTCTCGGTCCACCACTCGCCGTAGTTTTCGACAACAAAATCCCAGAGATCGATATCGAGCTTCAGGTCGATTAACTGATCTTGCTTTTGCGCGGCTTCGTTAAGCAGTGCGAGTGCGTTTTTCTCGATGCTCTTCGTTGAGAGTTCCGCAAGGCGAATGTGACCAATGACTGTCGTCGTTTGTAGCTGAGTGAGATTAAGAGCTGGACCTGAATTTTCCGAGATGCCATCTTCCATTTGTTGGACGCGAAAGAGAGTGGGATCGTCTTCGTCTACTCTGATGCGGAGATGGTAGACGCGAAGCAGAATCCGCTGCCAGAGTTTACACACCTCGCGTAACTGAAGAGGATACTCATGAACGGCAGCTGTCGCCTCGACGATAGCCTCAAGGCACATTACGGGCAGATCGCCAATAGTCGCCGACGTAGATTTGCTGGAAAGCTCCTTCACGATTGGACCACTTTTGAATCTTTTCATTTTTTCAAACTGTTTCACAAGGGACATTGGAGCTCACCCTCCAGAGATACCCTTCGATATTACCAACCCTTCGATCCTTTGAGAACGGTGTCAACAGCAAAATTTTACTCTAAGATGCAACAGTATATGCATGCTTCTCTGAATGTTTCAAACTATTGTGTAGCAGTGTAGCCATGGCAGCCTCGCGAATTATCAGGCGAGGGACGGTGTAGGTAGCACGTACGTGGCACAATTGAGGGACGGTGTGAGGGCCATTCACAATCTACGTAGACAAAAAGTCGCTGTTTGGATCCCCTCTTCGTTATAGGTATTTGTAGACATTTTGGCCTACCCCCTCCCCCTCGCGGACACGTAGACTGTGAATGACCCCGTAGTCGGCAAGCAAGTCGGCAAAATTGACAAGGCATCCAACTTAAAACCAAAAACACTGGCGCAGAAGATAGACGGCGGCGGCTCAAGCCTGCAACGATGCGGTGCTCTTCGCCCAGGCGGCGACGACGCCGTGGGCGTTTGAGCTTGCCATATTCGTGGGCTGCTCTTTAGCGCTGTGCTGGTGTGGAAAGTCACTAGAGTAGACGCATGGAGATTTTTTTGCGACATTTATTAGCCTTCGGGAAAACTCGTAAAACGAAAGGTTTTTGCTTGTGCAGTCGAGAGCAGTATGCGTGTGCTTACGGTAAAGTGCAATAATTTGACTGTGTGCTATTTTCCAGTGACTAGTTTCTTTCCAGTCGTAGTGCGCTAGCCTGTCACGCGCGAAACACTAACTTGCTAACATTGACTACAAATTCTTATAACAAACTCATAATTAGTTTTCCTGAAGGCTAGTTGCAACTGTTATTTAAGACGAGTCTAATCACACTGTTTGTGCCATCTGTGTCTGCGTAAAGCCAAAATTTTGCAAACAAGAAACATCGACCATCGAAAATTCCGCTGAGTACACACCCATCTCCTTCGAGAAGACGAGGCATCCCGTCCGGCCAGCAACCCCAGCGGAGCTAGCCAATCGTCAACAACAGCAAATTCACGCGCTCAAATCAGCGTTAGGATAACATCAAACCAGCTAGCAATTCGCAATTCATATGCCTCAAAGAGAACCTGACAACTTGAAGGCGCGACAGCGTTATCCACCTTGAAGAACGCTGTAAGAACGTCTCGTTCATCGCCCGAGATGTCTACCTTGAGAACGTCGAGAAAGGTCTATTGAGTCGCCGCATCGCTGTTCGCAGTGAGACCTCGTTCGACTGGTAATTATCGATTGTTCCCGTGATTCTCCACAATCGAAAATGAAGTCTCGGAGAAGCATCGACAAACAAGTTCGCGTACCCTGCGTCGCCGGCGAAGGAATAGATTTCGATAACGCTATTAAACGCGAGCAGCTCGCGTTCGAATGATATGTCGCCGCCGACGCCAAGCGAGAAAACGGTGACGGAGAGCGCCAAAGGGCTGCAAAGCCATTTTCTACCCCAAACCGTGCCGACGCGACGGAGTCGATCGCCCGGACACTTAGTTTGAACGGCGACGTTTTCGTATCACGTGAAAATCGTCGTCAGATGGCTATGCAGGTGGGCCATCCTCAAGAGGATGACGATGAGGATCGATAGCAGAAAAGACGGCAGATGGTCTGCAAAAGGTTGCCCACAGTCGCGCCGAAATAGGGAATTGGGGTTCCAAAAGCGCAGCGTGAAACATCGCATGACGGATGACAGGCAACCGCCAAGAACGAATTGTAGTCGAAACAGAGCAGGAAAAATTTGTAAAACCCAACAGGTTGTGAATAGTTTGTCGTTCATCGATACGGCACGGTACGCAGTGATGTAGTGTAAGCCTCGTCGTTGGCACAGGTCGTCGGTTGGGAAGACAAAAAAAGATTTAAAAAATAGTTGAAAAATAATTTGCTTCTTCTTTGTTGTCTAAGAGTAGTGCACTGCGGTGCTGCTCATCATCGTAACTTAGCCTTATAGAAATGCGCAATATGAAACTGAGAAGTGTTAGCGGCTTTTGGAATGAGTATAACAAAATTTTGCCAATAGAAAATCATTTTTAGTTCCACTTACACGCAAGTGGAGACTGTTGCGATGATACCTCTTCGAATGAGAGAGAAACGCTTCCATTGTCTTTAGATGCTCGGTGCGAGCACGAGAAGCTATCACGCGACCATGTAGCTTCAGTGGATCAGCCGAAATCCATGAACAGAGACAAAAATTCATCTAAATTTCAGTCTTGCTGCGGTGCTGAGAAATTTTGCTTCTTCAAACGGACGGTTGTTCTTTGACAGGGACGCAGGATCAGGGTTCATACTGCACCCCAAAAACCCCATCCCCCCCCCCCCAAATTCCGAAAATCGACCCCAAAAACCCCAAATTTCACGAATATTCGAACTTTTTACTCGAAATACATCAATTTTCATCGAAAAAATCATAAAAATAAGAAAATTTTTCCGCATATATAAATGTAATTTGTGTTCTCTTCTTGTAGTGTTGCATGTTTAGCCTTTTCTTGTACTGCATTGTTTTAGACTTAGTATTTGTTGCTCTTCATACTCAGGATCAATAAGCAGAAAAAATTGAAAAAAAAATTTTGTCAAATTTTTGCCTGAAAAGCAGTCGAGCTTGTAGGGCTCTCGAGCTGAGTCCAAAACCACCGTCCGTTTGGTTCTCCTATGCTTGTATACTGGGATAAAGTGGACCCCAAAAACCCCAAAGTTTTTTGCCCTTTCGGTACGAACCCTGAGGATACATCTTTCCGCTTTTGCCCACCTATGTACTTCTAATAGGAAAATTTTCATTTCCGTAGTGAATTAATCGTTCTTGTATGCGAATCTTTTGTAAAATTTCGGTTTTGACGAATATTATCTTATCAACTTGGCGATATGTCCCGTGGTTTCTCAAGGAAACGTTGCACACACATTTTTTAACCGATTAATAGTGATTAACTGCGCAATACGCGGCCGCTTGCGATTATCGTCATCATCATCGTGTATCCAAATGTAAAATGTTTACGGTCGGGATAACCTGATACGATTGTGTATACCAACTACCAAAGCGTCTCTTTCACAGTCATGATTCTTCGACCCAAAAAGTCGTTTCGCGATAAGTCTTTTCTGGCCTAGCTCAGTGCTGACGAGAGGCTGGCTGTGATGGCCGACATAGACCCATTGAGTTGACAGTAGAGTCCCATCGTTCCCAAACCGACAGTGTGCGGATCGTGCAGTTTCTACGCAATTAGCACATTGAGCTGTTCAACGTGAGAAAACGGACACTCGCCGACAACAAAAAAAAACAAACAAAAATCGACATTAGTAACCTGCTCTTGATCACCTCGTTTTGATTCGTTATCTAACATGCAAGATCTATGAAATTTCAATACCCACTGACTACTAAATAAAGCAGTAGACCTAAAACTTGACTCTGACCACCTTGACTTTCACGGCTATTTTGCTGCTAAGCGTTCGACGGAAACAGGATTTTTCAAAGTACATTTTAGTGTCGTTGATTCAAAACAGAAGCGGAACACCTGCATAAGAAAGGAAACTAGACGTTGCTTTTTCGATTATTGTGGTTTGATCAAATTTTTATTTTTTTCCTTCAGTTAGCAAATATTCTTCGCGGTAAATTTTTCTTTCTTTTTTGTCGCCGAACTGACAATGACCGGTCCGAAAGGGAATGAAATAGGTCACTCTAGGAAGGAAATAGGAAGCCAGCTGCTCTTTTACCTGCAGAAACACAGCTTCATCGAAGGAGAGCTGATCTCCTTTATATTCCTTCATCAGAATGCGTCCAAAGTGGTCGCTCGGCAATTCGTCGCCATAGCCTTTGAAACATTTCATGCACTCGTCGTCGCAAAGCGTTGCCATTTGCAGAACGGCGTTGCACACGGCAGGTTTGACGCTATAAAAAATGAAGCGAGCGTAGTGTGTGGTAGCTAAGGTTATTTTCGGGACACCATATTCATCTTTATGCCAAAAAAATTGTTGCCGGCTGAATATAACCGTCAATAAAAATTAGGAGTTTATTTATGGTAAGAAATTTTTTAGCTTGAAAAAGCTGTGAGAAAAAAAAACTTATAGTGACGTCGAAAAAGACGAAAGTAATACAATCCAAACAACCATTGACTGATTTGCGTATACCTGTAGTCCGGAGTGGCGGCGAAAAATCCAATTGTGTCACGAACGACACGACGACAGTGCGAATCATGCATCTTGCTCCACTCGCCGTTCGGGCGACTACTCGGCGTTTTTTTCTGCTCGCTTAGTCTTGTCAGGCAGTGATGGCCATGACGTAGGAATCCCGCAGGATCGTTGAAGTTACGTGTACAAATAGTGTCTGATGCTGCGCCAAGATCGCGAACGTTGGCACTGTCAACGTGAATGTTCATAATCAAAATCATGAGGAAAGCAACCTCCAGAAGCAACGAATTCACACACATTCTGTCAGTTGTTTGCGGCTGAAATGGAATGAATTCGGTACCGGGAGTTCTTCAAACGCCAAACAGCTTGCCCAAAACGCATCCAAACGTGTGTAAGAAACTTCCGTTTCAAGAACAAGTCTTAGTCCCGTACGTGACGGGCAAAAGTCGTCGCAAAAGTAGCAGAAATATCACACATTTCAAGAGTTCCGCCACACCGTTGGCCGGTTTTTGCACTTGCGCTGAAAAAACTTGAATAAATTTTTTTGTCGAAAAAGTGTCAGACATTCCCGTGGGACTGTTAGCAATATCAACTGTGCTATCGTGTCAACGAAAAGCATTGGGATAAATGATATAAGTAGATTCTCTGCAACAAACTTGCCAATAGTGTGCGGAAACTCTGAAGCATGTGACAGCCTTCTACTCTTGAGCAAAGCGGGAAACCTGGCTGCTTTTCTAAGCGTAAAGCATGAAAGCATGAGCCGAAATGTGACCAGTTCTGTACAATCCGATTTGTCAAACGGTTTTCCTGCAGTGCAGAATGACTGGCAGTATGGCCATGCTGTCGCTTTATTCGACATCCGCGTTTATTCCACCTACTGTCGGCAGAAATTTGAGCCACAAATCAGCCGGGTGAGCAGCTATGTCTGAGCAAACTTTGCCCTATGCGCGTGACTGCATGACGTTTGTTAGAAAACAAGATAAGGCTTGTTGCAACTTCTGAAGCGCGCAGCGCGTAAGCAAAGGTGGTTGGTCGCTTGTGAGTGCGTGCGTGCGTGCGTGAGTGAGTGAGTCCGTGTGTCCGGGCGATAACTTCAGCTTTTCTCAACCGATTTTAAAAATTTCAAATCTAATACGAATCTCCGCGATCCGCGGATGGTCCTTTTGCTACTCTTAGCGCTGTCCGATGCTCCTAGCGGTCGGTGTAGTAGGGGAGTGGCCGTTGGACATTTTTTCGATCGGCATTCCTCATCGACTGTTAACGATATTTTGAGCTCTAAACAACGCTGGGACCTGTTTTATATATCATTCGAAAGCTGAGCACAAGGGGAACAACTTTTGGGCACGTCGGATGCCAGCCCACGAGGATGACCAGTCGAAAACAACCTTTGAACATCGCGATATCGTGTTCAAAATCGCTTGTGTAATAGCTCGTTAGACAATGCACTAACGAACAGAAGGTCGCGGGTTCGATCTCCGGCCGGACAACAAACTTTTTTTGTGTTTTTTTCACGCAAAGGCGTGCGATGCTTGATTCGGTGTCTACAGAGGAATGCATGGCCAGTGGACTGCAACGCTTCAAGAACACGTTCCAGAAGGTGCATTTTTCGGCTTTGCCGACTTACTTGTTGCATCCTGCCTGGGAGCGCGCAGCGCGCACAAAAGGATTGCTATATGGTTGGACAAAGATTCCCAGCTCTCCCCCACAGCTGTTTTCTGATAAAACCCTGTAACTCTAAAAAGGCCTTTTCGAAAAAAAATCGATTTTTGTTTTCAAAGTACCACGAAAACGTACTTACAGTGTTCTGTTAGAAAAACGTTTGAGAACGCATGCACTGTATGCGGAAATACAGCGTTCTGTCCAGAAATGTTTTGCATGTCTCGAGTCCACGTTTTCCGGTTTTCGAGTTTTTTTAAGCGGTTTAAGAGTACAAAAGATACAGGGCTTATTTCAGAAACAGTCGGTTTCCCAGCAAATCCCTCGAGAATTACTGGAAAACCGTTTTCGACGGAAATGATGAAACATCCAGACGTTTACGCCAGGGGCGTTGCTAAGGGGGGGGGGGGTTTGGGGCTCCAGCCCCCCTGGAGATTTTAGGAAAAATACGAAAAGAAACTAACAGCGTGAGGAATAAAGAAAAAATAAAACTTTTAAGAGAACTTTTTGTATCTTCTAATACACGAGAAAAAGTAAAAGTTCTTGTAAAAGTCCTTTATTCTTCAGGTCGTATGATGATGCTCATGAATAAAAAAGACGGATGAGGGTTTAAAATTTTCAATTTCGCAGATTCGTTAGCAGTAGATGTGAGCAGATTTCGAGCCTCGCTACGCTTGGCGTCGAATTTCGTGAAATTTTATCCGAAGTTTGTCTCGCGATGGTACCAAGCTGCAGCGCTTGATCCGGGGAGTGCAAGTCTGCCATCAGTTTTGCGGTTCTATGTTTCTACACAGAGCTATAAGCGCGCAAAAAATTTTAGCCCCCCCCCCCTGGTGTGCGGCCTAGCCACGCCCCTGACTACCCCAACGAAATTTTCGAGGAAATCAGTTTACCCCTGCGATAGTGGCACGAAAATCGATTTCCTAGGGAAACATGTGTTTCTGAAACGAACCTACAGGGTTCTGTCGGTCAAATATTGCTTGCCGCTTTGAGATACATTGCAGTGCGCATTTCGAAATTAGCATCCTGACAAATGTGTAACGCTTATTGAAACTTCCAACCAATCCCACCATGTGCCCCCTCTTGCGGGCTAAACTGTCTGAGCATTTCTGGGACAAAACCCTGTATCTCGAGTTGCAGTACTGTGTGAGAAAACAGCTGCCCACTCCCCCTCGCAAAAATCGAAAGTTAGCGCACGTCCAGAGTAACCTAAAAAACTGTGTCGCAAGCTGTTGGAGAGTGTTCCAAGCTGTTCGATGGTGTTCCAGCGTCTTCAAGAACATGTTCCTTAAAGACATCCTGCAATTAATAAGAAATGCAGCGTTTTCACCTAATTTTTTTTTTCAGCAAAACGCAGGTGTGTAAAAGAGCATGTTCTGGCTTTAAAACGAAAACCCGTGGATCTAACGTTCCAGCTTTTCTAGAATAAGGTGTTTTCTGCGGTGCGTAGCCACCTCTGTTCCGGTTATAGCGAGAACACGAACAAGAGGTGTATCGTCAGCTGCGAGATAACTCTTGCGTCGTGCGCTTGTCTTTACTTTGGTTGTGGTGTGCTAAACGAGTTTCGCAACTTGTGAACCAGCCAGTAGCGTCTCAGTTACTTGTACAAAAAATTGTACGTCCAGATGGTGAAGATCTACATTTTCCAAACTGTTCCAGAGTGTTTCAGAGGTGTTCCACGGTGTTTCAGAACATTTCGTGAATCCGCCTTGATTTTTTTGCCATAGGCAGGATGCACTTTCGCCGCTCGGGTACAAACTGACACAATGCAAAATCCAAAACATCCATAAATGCTTACCTAAAATGCTTGCCACCATACACCCGAAGGCATTGCCGTCCATAAGAGAGATTTCTTTAAAAATGCAATCGTACGACCGACCAAATCTGCGCGCGTCGTATAGGACAGTAATGTCTCGGCTTCGGACCCTACTGAAGACGAAAGATCGACACTGATGCGTGTAGCTCGGCCTGTACCAGAAACTATTTGCACCCGCCTCACGCCAGCATAAGGTTTGCGCACAATCTTTGAGGCACATTTCGAAAGGGTCAAACGTCGCCGACGACAGCCTTGCCAAGCACTTTCGCGGTACGATTTGCGGTGTCGCTTCATGGCAAAAGCTCTCCTCGAGATCGCCGAGCGACTCCAAGAGGCTGCAGTTGCAGACGAGCTTGACGTGCGCTGCGGCGCAATTGTGAGCACAAACGACGCGCGACTCGTTAGCCCAAAAGGGTTCCCGGCATGGCGGTGCGCCGGTTCGCTGAAATTTCTGCATTATTGGCATTCTATACCGAAAGCGAGCCTCGAAGCAGCGGCTGCGGTTCGAAGTTGCTGCCGCCCCGCTACCAGTAATCGTGACCTTCCCCGCAGTTCTAACCGAGCTCCGTCCGACCTGCAGCCAGAATATGAGCTTGAGCAGAGATATTCGTTGCGAGTCTCCACGAAGGCTCAGCGTCAAACGCGCAACATCTGTTTTGATTTTCGCCATTTGCTCGATTGGAAGTCGAAAGAAAAATGCTTCAAACTCGTTGAGCTGACTTCTTTCGACGTTCCGCTTTTTGCAGATATCGTCGGAGTCGATGACGCCGTTCGGGTGGCGAACTTGCGGATCGGCAACCTTGCAGAGCAAAACGGCAACGGTTTGGTGTACGAGAACAAGTGGGACTTTGTTCTCGCGGAAAATTGTGAACATCTCGGCGATCGACGAGGTAGCGAACTTGGCTTTCTTCAATTTATGCGGACCGGTATTGATCATGAGGTCAAACCGTAGTGCCACCTCTGCGCCCACGATGTTCTGAATAAGTGCTGCCGCTAGCACAAATGCTTGGTCCATCGGTGGCAGGACGCTTTCGTCCGTCGAATTCCACAGGTGGAGGGGATAGCCACGAAACAATCTTTTCGCCTCTGACGGGTCCACAACCACTAACCCACTCAGTTGAGTCTCAAGTTTCAAGCAGAAGTAGCCGTAGCTAAAGTTGTAGTAGGACTGTCGCACCAAGCTTGTCTCAATCAAGCCCTTCTCTTCCTTGTACAGGTTCACTGTTTCCTGTAGATCGCTGACAGTTAAGAGTACAAACGTAGCGAGCAAAACGCCGAAGATAAACTTTACAAAAGGAGCATTTGAGGGCGACACAACTGAGCGCGGTCCGTGAATCGGGGTTTCCGCCGCGAAACTCCGGAAATGCACACAGACGACGTGGACAGTGGAGGAGACAGATCCAAGTAGTTTCGTAAAAGCAGATTTGAGGGTCGATCCCACAAACGTAGTTACCAATAGTGGACGCCGACAAGCGTTTTTCCAATCTATGCCCACCATGTCGATATCCAATGTGCACGCAGTGAGTGATAAAAGCCTGTTTTTGCCGAATCGTGTTGTGGACAGTGCGGAAGTGTTCGTTTGCTGAAGTGGGGAAAGCTCGATGTTGTCACGTTCGCAGTTTGAAGAAATCGTTTTAATATTGTAGGAAGCTGACGTGGAATGTCTTTCTCCCACGTGTTAGACTTTTGAGAAGCTGCGCGACAAACTGACGCCGACGAGAGTTTGTCGGCGTTGCCTAGCTGCGAACGGCACAGCCGGCTGGCCTTCGCAATTAGTAGTGTTTTAAAAAGCCTGCAGCGGTTTTCCTTTACGCTCAGCAGAGCCCACCTGAGTTTTTTTCGTTGTCTTTCCCGCCCTCAAACATTTCTGCTCCTTCCGAAAAACGGCTAAGGAAAATCAGCTTTCCATTTCCTTTTCATTCAAAACACTAGACTTGGATGGTCTAGGTCAAACGGATGAGTTCGAAGATGCACACTGGACATCCCGGTCAATATAGGGGAAAGTGTGATGAGAAAACTTGCCCAGATTTGAACTTCACAGCCAACTTTATATAGGGTTGGCAAAATGGGGCGCCCCGCTTCATGGGCCCCTGAACCATCCCCAACGGGGCAAATTTTTAAAAATGCCCCCCAACCGCCTTTGACATTTTTTCCAAAAAATTTGGTCATTTTTTTCGACAATTTTTAAGTTTTTTTTTTTCAAAATTCTATTATTTTTGAGCAAATAGTGTGACCGAATCGTTCTGTTCACCAGGGCGTACAATTTAGCACTGTAAGTGATGCATATTAGCTTGGTCTCGGGTTAAAAAAATTTGTTTAAAAATTGGAACCCCATGGGGCGCGGCGAA